>JAALGZ010000061.1:0-153397 GCA_015227615.1 Labyrinthula sp. Ha
AGAGCAAAGTTCTAATGCAATTCCATTTGGTTCAATGGTTGTTGTTTTACTTTTGTTTTTCGCAATCAGTGTACCCTTAACTTTTCTTGGTGCGTTTTATGGATATAAGAAGGATAGTTTAGAGGATCCAGTGAAAACTTCAGATATCCCAAGAAAAATTCCTGAACAACCCTGGTATATGAATACTTTTGTTGGTATGTTAATGGGTGGAGTTTTACCTTTTGGAGCAGTATTTGTTGAACTATTTTTTATTCTAAATAGTCTTTGGTTGGACCAATATTATTATATCTTTGGTTTCTTGGGAATAGTTCTTGTTATTCTTCTTGTAACTTGTGCTGAAATAACTGTTGTATTGTTATATTTTCAGTTATGTGGAGAAGATTATCATTGGCAATGGAGAAGTTTGTTAACAAGTGGAAGTTGTGCTTTTTACTTGTTTGTATATAGTTTATTTTCTTTCAGTGGAAAAGTTGAACTGGATATGACTGCAAGTACTTTATTATATGTTGGATATACTTTTATCCTTAGTTTAATATTTTTTCTAGCTACAAGTGTTGTTGGATATTTTGCAAGTTTAGCATTTGTAAGAAAAATTTATGGTTCAGTGAAAGTGGATTAAGAAAATAAGTCAAGATATAATATTTGTTTTCAGTGTAAACTTCTGTTGTTTCATTCTCTAGTTACAAAGTTTTACAGAAACTAGGTTAATTTGCTCCGAACTCAAACTTGGTGAATTAAGTGATTAACAAGAGAGCAATCCAATTCCTAAAAGCAGTGCCCTAAAGCTGATCAATAGAAATTATGTTTGTTTTAGTTTCTTATTCTGTACAGAGTTGAATATTTTCTTATTCGAGTTTACAAACTATATTATAATACTATAAATAGAAAACTTAGAGAAAACTATTCAGATAAAAGTGATGACGTGGCAAAATGTTAAAATTATTAGTGAGCAATTTTGAGCTTTAAATAGTGCTGCTATTGCAATTCTGCTTGATGAACCGTCATATGACTTAGATCTTGAGCATATGAAATTTTCTTACTACTCACAATAGGTTGAGCTGTTCCAACATCTACTTATATTTCATCTGGACGATTTCTGTTAAAAGAAATAAAATATTGTTTCTAGTTTTTTATTTCTATTTTGGATTTTCTTGGGCTAAATGTACTAGTTAGATGATGCTGCATAAATATTAACGGTTATTGGCTCTTTAGTTTCTTTTAAGCATGTAGACATTCTAGAAGGAAAACTCTAAGCTAATATTAGAGCTCTTATGCATAACAAACAGTTCTCTATGTGTTACACTAGGAACATTATGTTGTACGCCCTAGCAAGCATTTGCTTATACTACTTTTTTTTCATATCGTGCAAAATATAGACACAGATTAATCGTTAATACCGTAACACAGAAGTTGCAAATTACAAAATCCTTGAGGAAAATGACAAATCTCCTGATTAGGCACGAAGATTTAAGCTAATGAAGAAAATTAAGAGTAAAATACCAAATAATCAAGTAATGTGGAGCAATTACAAGAGGTATAACCAGATACATTTGCTGCGGATGCCACAAACTCACCCAGATCAACATCTACAAGGATAACTAAATCGCCAAAATTCAAGGTTAGGTTTTTTAGAGTAAGGTCCCGAGAGGGATCCAAACTGGTGAAACCTCAACGGAACCTCTTTCATCATCAAAATCTTTAGTTGGGATAAACAGGAAAAGTGGTAGGACAGTTTGATGGTCTCGTGGAACATTAGATTTGATGCCCTTAATGCGTTTACGGAAGATTTTGTTGTGCAGAACAAAACTGTAGAGGAGGTGCAGAGAATGATTTAGGAACCGCAAAATATGCAGCAAGACCTGCCAAAACGAGTACTCGATGCTCTGGCTAACATTCCGCAGCCAGAATTAAGGAAGGAAACACCGGCATCCTGGAACTTACCAAAAGATACAGCTGAGCAGTAAGAGATGTTAGAAAACATATGTATATCAAGAAAAACAAAAACCAAATAATTCGAACAAAATGATGGATTGATTACCATAGCAACCCATGAAAGTATTAAAATCAGAATACGGAAGTAAAGAGGAAGAACAGGCGAAATAGAAACGTAAGAAAAATTGAAAATCAGAGCTTTGGAACGGGAAATGGTGCCGGTTCTCAATACAGCAATCAGGAGTCACATTTATCTATAAATACGCGTGTGATAATACTTGGTGAAGTGACAGCTTTGCCCGAAAAAGCCAGTGAATATATTAATTCTGTAACTGCAGGATGGAGATTTAAACGTCTGTGAACTTGTAGAACAAAGAATCCAAACCTTCAGCGAACAGGAAACTGTGGATGCACAACTGGACGCAGCACGTGAAACAATTGTCTTGGAACCTGGACCGGCACAGTATCTCAGTGAAACAACATCTCTGGAGCAAGCACTTCAGCAGAACACGGTCATAGAAAATCTAGAACAACATGACGAACCTGTGCCTCCTCAAAATGAAACTCCAACTTTAACTTCACAAAGGATTGAACATAGCCTAGAAAACAGCGCTGTAAACCACTTGAGCCTTCCCACACGCAGCCCACCACATCTCCCAGGATAAGAGCCGGATGCTCTCTACTAAGTTCGAACAGACCTGACTGATTTCAAATTACATGCATGTCAGGAAAAATCCAAATAGTTAGAAAGACAAAACTAAGACATAATAGTAGCAATAGAAGTTACTCCAGTACCAACCTGGAACCTGGAATCATCAGAACCTGGTAGTATAGCACCTTCTTGAACCTGAATGTAATGCAGGAAAACTGGGAGCCTGGAAATCATCTGGATCATGAAATCTTTGTCAAATCGTATCAAAGCGTGCACAATGAGTGGTCACTGGATAAAACTAAGCAGCCTAAACGTCAATATGCGGAGTAGATACACCCCGTTGGGTTCATAGTGGGCCTTGTGGAGCTTAGATGTAGATTGAACAACGTTAAGGAGACAAATATAGCCGCAAATACAAATGATGGTAAATTAACATCGGTAAACATTTAATAAAACATAAATCAGCATCTGGATCTGTATCATATTGTACTTGGACCACTGGATCACCTCAACTGGTATCTTATTGATATTCACAGTCGTGATTGTTGTTTTCGTTCAATTCTGGATTGGATTTTGGAAAATCAAAATCAAGATTCACGAAGAAACAAGATGTTATTTGAACTAGAGTGATCATGCTGAACAAGAACACCTGCTGATGGAAGTAACGTAAATACAATAACCGCTTCACTATAGAGAGAGTATGGGAAAGATCATAGGTTTGTGTAAGCTAGGTTCTCAGACTCAATTTGCACTTCCACGGAGCTCCTATTAAAATATAATCTAATATTCCTGCAGATGTGTTGAAAAAACCCGTCTCTCTTGTTATGTTTAGAAAAGCTATGAAAAAAATGTACAAGTTAGAAAATTTGATACAATGGGATGGGCAAGAGAAGGGCTGGCATTTTAAATATTTCGAATATGTATATAAATATAAAATGTCTGATATATTTCCGATACTCAGTATATATTGTAACTCGACTGGCTTAGGCGAGTAGAGATATATAGAATTAAGAAATAAAAAAGAATAAAGAACAAGTTCCTTATTGACAAATTATCGATCAATTAAATCCCTCCCCCCCCTAAGCAGAAATGTCCTGTTCGTGCTCCCCTAAACCACGATAAGCATTGAAATAGCAATGTTTTGAGACTTGTTAATATTAGTTTTGTGTAAATCAAATGGATGTTTTTATTAACGTTAATGTTCCAGTAATAACAATGGTTATTTAACTTAATTCAAAAACTTGGTTTTTCAATGATTATTTTTACACAAACAAAATATTTTGGGCAATTAACTCATGTACTAAAAGAACAAAAATGAAAAAAAAATGAAAAATATAATGGAGAAATCAATTCAACAAAAATATGAAGAAAGAAATAATAAAACATCCTTTAAAGTTAAAGGGTATCTTAATTTACTAAATTATTCATCGTAGAGTGTATTTTATAAACCCAAACAAGCTCAAAATGGAGATAGAAGAGTTTGTAAAAGGGTTCCAGCCAGATAAAGAAGTGTCTATTATAGAGTATTCTATTTTCTTTTATCTTTATGTTAGGTTTGATCATTTTCCCTTTTATGCTGTTAAATCTATATTTGTAAGATTTATTCTTTGTTTTCCAGCTGTGAAATATCTCCGGTATTTTATTTTATTTTCTTGACTTTAGTTTTTGGAATTGCACATTCAGTGATAAAAATTTTCAAAACTTTCAAAAATTTTAAATCTTGAAACTGAATAAATTGGAATATATATTTTAATATGTTTAGTTTAGTTTTGAGTACTGTAATATTCCTGAAATGAGTTCTTTTTGCAGTTTATTGAAATCAATCAGTGTAAAATATATAAAGTAAAAATATTTTATATTATTATTTAGATTATATAAAAACAATTTCAGTACAAAATTTACATCAAATATATTTAAAAGTTTATCTTTTAATAAAACAATTTTAAAAATAGAGTATTTCTTATTAAAGTATTGAGTTTTTAGTATTGAAGAGAAGGTTCAAAATAAAGTTATTATTTCAGCTATTAAAAACTACTTGAACACTAATAAAATAATAAAGACTTTAAGATGTGGTGATATGTATGCTTTTGAAAATCTTCCAGAAGAAGATATTATTGAGTAACAAAAAATAGTTAATTCACATCCTTCTATTCATTTTTTTGAAGGTTCTGATACTCTTATTTTGCTAAAAGACAATAGTGAAATGTTTAAAAAACTTGTTCTTTCCTCTTTGCAAAATCAATATGAGAAATCAAAATTATTAAGAGAAGTTCCAGTTATTCTTATGGGTATTTTGTTTAGTATAGTCTTATTATTAGGTGATGGAAGAACTGGAAAAACTTCTTTATTAAGAAACTTATCTGGAAAAACTCTCAAAAAAGAAACACAATCTACTTTAGTTTTGGAAAATTATCAAATATTTCAAGTTGCGAGCTTTTGGAATAAATTTAAACCACTTACAAAATATGATCTGAGTGTTCAAAGAGTAAAGAATATGTTAGATATTAAATATTTGATTCAAGATCAAGTTCAAAAAAAACCAAAATATAACTTAGATTTTGAAGATGAGTTGATTACAAGAATTATAGGAGAGAAAAGTTTTGTTCAACAATATACAACTAGATATGATTCAGATTTCATAACTTCTGGTACTTTTTTACATGTTTATGATTTTGGTGGACAAGAAGTTTTTCCTCAGTTCATCATATTTTTATTAATAAAAAAGCTATTTATTTAGTTGTTTTTAATATGACAAAATTAAAAGAAAAAGATTTATTTAGACTGAAATTTTGGTGTGAAAGTATTTTAAGAAATACTCCAAAAGCACCTGTTTTATTTATTGGAACTTTTTTTAAATACTTTTTTAAAGAAAAATAGAACACTTGAGAGCGTAATTTCTTTGTATGAATCCTTTCTGTCTAAACTTTCTGGGAATTTAAATCTTGTTGAAGATAAAGAAACAATTTTCTTTCCTGTTGAAAATGCTGTAGATTCTAATAAGAGTCGTGAGAATGAAATAAAAAAGGAGTTAATGAGCATAGGGAAATATAAATCAAGGTTATATGACTTATTAAATCCAAATATATATATCAAATCTGTTTATGTATTATTTTTGGATAATTGTCGAGAAGAATCAAGTTATATGACAGTTGAAAAGTTTAAGACAAGAGCAAGAAAATGTAACTTTTCTGAAAATGAAGCAGAAGTAATGTTAGAAATATATTCTAAAGAAGGAATTATTTCTTATTTCAAAGATTTAAATTTATCTGAAAGTGAAAATTTTATATTTTTTGCACCTTCTTTTTTAGCTCAAGCTTTGGGAAGTTTTATTCGTGATGAAAGTTTTCATCAACTTGCTTTTAGAACAAATAAAAACGTATTTTCAAACTATAGAAAATATGTTGATACTGGAATAATAAGAAAAGATTTGTTTGAAGTTTTATTGCAACGATATACAGAAAAAGAAAGACAATATGTTTTAAACTTAGCTTTACATAGTTTGGTTTTATTTGTAGATCCAAGAGAAAAAAACGCTTTTATTGTTCTAGAATTACTCCCTGAAGTAAAAGATTCAAAATTAAAAATATATTTGACTCCTGATTTAGTGTGGAAAACAGATAATCCCATTACAAGAGAAAATTTTCTGCAAATTGTTTTTATTTTCTTCAACCACAAAAAGCTTCAAAATTCATTTTTGTTCAAGTTCTTTTCTAGAATAATTTTTGGCCCAGATGAAATACTTGATATATTTGTGATTAAAGAAAACGAACTTAGTTTTAGATTTATTGGAACAGAAAGAGATGGTTTTCTTGTAAGTTGTATACAACAGTTGATTGAAGAAAGCAATGTGAGTGAACAAGAGGTAAAAGAATGATTTTAACTAAGAAGAGAATATTTAGGATGAAATGATGACAAAATTGTCACTACTTGAAAAGCCAACGAAATCTCGCCTTTAAAAAGTACGAAGGATATTTAATCAGATGAAAAATATTTGGACTGATTATAAGGGTTAATTGTTTTTATAAGTGTTTTAGAATAATTCCAATAATTATGCTATTCTAGGTTAAGAATATCTATTTTCCAGCACTATCAAGGTGAAAAAAATTCCTGATCACTATTTGTAAATCTTGAAGTTGTGGTCTTTTTTCTTAACCTTTCACAAAGGATTATGTCTTCGGAAACGACTTCTTAACAATTTGGTTACTATACTTCTTTAGATGTTAACTAGAAAATTCAACTAACATAATCCTCCCTTGTTTAGCTCTATTATTTATATTTTTTATCTGGTTATACTTGTAATATTATTTCTTGTTTTTCTTTATAGTCGTTGTTCATAGTTTTAAACATTAAGCACAGTGGTGCATTACCATAAGGATGGATGTCGGTTAACAGTGATGGGAAATGAGAATCGAGAAATGGTTTTCTTTTCGAGAAATCCTGAAAAACAATAAAGGAACAAGGAGATTTAAAAATTTTGTGGAGAATGGGGGAAAGGATTCGAGAAATGATCTTAACGCGGAGAATTCATGTTCTAGAATTTCTCTTAATAATGCAATGTCAAGAACAAAGCAGACAGTCTTGTAAATTACAAGCCTAGAAAAACCAAAACAAAGAAAAACTTATAAGGTTAGAAAAATCAAGTGTTTTATCCTGTTTCACCAGAACTCTTGTTACTTAAAACCTTACAAGTACATAAAAATGTGAAATGAGGAGCATATCTAAGTGTTTACCTTAGATGAAGCAACAATGTGACAGCATTATTTATAAGAAAGATATATTGTAAAATATATTATTTACCATTTAATTGCAAAAAGTTTACTTTAGAGAAACCTCAGCATTAACAAGAATAACCCATTTTTTGAAACCGTAACCAACTTATTCATGTTTGAAACTTTCGAAATATAATGTCCAAATCTCAGATCCACCTTCTTCGCAAGGATTTTTAGCAGCAATTCTATTTTTTTCGCTAAAAATTTTGAGCACCGTGAATGAATAAACTTTCAGGAGACTTGCTGCTAGTTTGGACCGATACAACTTCACGTATTCTGAAAGCTTAACCTTGAATGTATGTTTAACACCTGCACCACCTTGACAGATTCTCGTAATTTTCATTGTAGATCAATGTTTCTTTAAATAGTTTCAACCTACCTTCTGATGTATTTTCAACTTTATTCTTGTGAGGTTTCCTGTAAAGTGAAGTCACAAGATCATTGCTTGGTTCTGGCATTATCTAATCAATAGTACTACTACCCAGCTTAGCAAATACTCCCACTTCTAACTAGTCTTTCTCCCTCAGGGGATATTACTTTATTTTTCTTTTTAATTCCTTGTATTTATTTTCATTTCATAAGTTGAACCTAATATACCCTGTTTTGGTACATTCAAAGTTCTTTAGATCAAGACACGTCTAGTGTATCCTTATGAAGATTATGTAGTTTACTATTGATTAATTACCAGATAAATATGATTTGGTTAGTTAAATTAATATAATTGGATAAAACTATGACCGTAAGAGTCATAACCAGAATCCAACAATAACAGATAAGAAAAGAATAAATAAGAGTCAAGTCAACGCGTACGAACCTTTAGAAAGAACCAGAAACCAGTGAAATAATTGAGCAAAACACAAGGAGACCTATTCACGTGAACCTAACAGCTAGAAGCAAGAATACCTAAACTGTTCTACTAGAGGTAAATATTACTAACGTTAATCCTATCTGCAGGTTATTTGTGAGTACTTATCTCTAACAATACCAGTAGACTATAATAATACAGTGATACCAAAAATATGAAACTATTAAAATAATTCTAACTTTGGGTTAAGTAGCACAAATACCATAGCTGAAAAGAAATTCTCTGTGTAAAATGATTTGAATTATTTTCTCTGAATCAAAGTCTAACATAATTAACTCTTACAAAAAAACAAATGGATTTAGTTATATTCTAATACAACATAGTAAAAAGAGCTGCTAAGGGCTAAAAAGGTTTGAATAATACCATTTAGAAGCAAATTGTAGTTTCATTGACCTAATGCTACTAGCGTTTGATTAATCATGTTTAACTTATTTAACTTGTGCAAACAAGAATGTCAGTTTTCCGATATAAGTCTACCATAGAAAAGCCTCTAATACGAGTTTTTCATAAAACCAAAACTTATTAACTCTGAATATTCATAGTAATATATTTTTTAATTATTCTTGGTTTTGTATACTATTTCATGTTGAAGAAGTAAGAGAAAACTATTATTTATAACTAGGAACTTAAATTAGAATGACTGAGATTTGCATTATTGAAAGTAGTAAAACCCTTAGAATATATCTGTCTCTATTTCAAATTATTGGGAACTAATATTAAATAATCTAAGTGGGTAGTTTTATTATATTTCACCACTTTGGAGATCCGTTTTTACTTTTTTACAATTGATTTTAACACGAAATTTCATATATCCAAGTAACTATCGCCGGGGTTAGTAGCGAAATTATTTAATTTTTTGGGATCAAGGCTGAGTAAAACCTAAATAATCATTGATAAAATATGGCTATCGGTTTTCAAAGTATTTCGTTACTTTATACCGCTCATTCAGGAAAATTTAATATTTAGCTGTAGCCTTTTTTAAGCTTTCCATAATCTCGGAAATAGGATACATTGCTTCAAACTCTATACAAAATTCTTTGTTTCCTAATTATGTTTATTGCTTCATCTAAATTCATCAGTTTTTTCAACTGTTAAGGTCTGTCTAGGCTAATGACTGGTATTTCGTGAGGCATTACATGACTTGACGTTGACAAAAACTGCAAATTACTCCGATATCAACTTTTTTTAACAAAATATTAAAAACTGCCTCAGAAAAAAATCAAAGTTAGAGGCCTTATTTTCTAGTTTTAGGTTGATTAGTACAAAATTTGATTGGATTATAGGAAAGCTGATGGATTTCGTATTTTCAGATTTGCAAATTTTCAACATTTAAATTTTCTTTGCGCAATTCAACTTAGTTTCAGCTAACCAGAGTAGAAAAAATGTTATAAATAGATAAATTAATTTAATTTAGTTAATTTTTAGTATCTGCGATGAATCATATCATCTACAGAGTTGTTTTTCATGATTCTTAGTTTGAATGTATGTTTTTAGAGATCTGTGCACTTAGTAGAAAGAAAAGTTAAAATTCACCTTTATTATGATATAAATTATACAGCCTTATTAAAGAAAAAAGAATATGTATTGATAAATTTTCTTAAATGTTAGACACTTAGTGGATGTTAATATTGAATTTGATGAGAAAATTCTATATGCGTTACTTTCAGTAATGACGTTCTCAATGCTTTAGAATAAATTTTAACTTAAAATTGAAAAATATCATTAACGTCTGGGATAAGTTTAAAATGTCTTGCAAGCTGCCTAGAGGTGTTGAAAAGGTATTGTGGACTATATGAAAATTAAGCTGCAATCTCGAATAATTGAGGATTTAACTTTCATAACCCCGTAATTAAGAATATCATAAAACATTGTTGTTCAAAATATGTGATAAATTTAATTTAGGAACCATAGCTGATATTTAAAAAAATGTGGGAGATATTTTCGTACATTGTTTTCTATTCGATATAAAGTATATGACTTATGTTTTGCTGGTGTTTAGTGCTTTATTTAAAGTTAATTATATCATATATTTGGTATGCAGCGTATTAAAATATTTGAAACCCCTTGAAAGTCTGCTTTTTCTTCATAATTCAAAATTTTGATAAGATATTAGTTATAAAAGTGTTCGGTAATTCACCTAAAATACAATTTGATATAAAGAGACTAGAAAAGAAAGTCTCTTCCAGTGATGACATCTAAGGGATTCATAAAAATAGTTAACTACTAGATATGTCTCATAGGCTAAGATGTCTCCATAAAAATTTGAATGAGATACAATACAAGAAAATTTACATTTTAGAGTTGCTGATATTTTTTATTTAGAGAAATACAAAAACTAACCAACAGAAAGTTAGTTAATTTTTTTTAATTAAAAATAAATATAAAATACAAAATAAATTAACTTAGTTTTCATACGTTGATAGATAAAGTAATAGCTAATAGAAACGGATTTTTCTAAGGGAGTTATTGATATACAATTATATTCTTCCAAATGTTGATTATTAAAATTTGTACAATAAAATTTTCTCCTAATGAAATGCATAATTGTTTCTTATATAACTATGGAAAATCAAATATCTTTCCAACGAGATATTTGTGGTTCCACGAAACAAATTTTGAGCCAAGTTAGAGTTAATTTAAGAAGATGTTCATGTATCATTGTAGCTCTCTTTGAAATTTATTCTATTTCTTAAATTAGTCTGATTTAAAGATAGTATTAAGTAGATAACACTATTAAAACTAGGAAAATCTCAAATCGCCTATATTTTTTTATACTAAATCTGATCTTAAGTAATTCTATTTTATAGTTTGTTTAGTTTCGAGAATGGACCAAGAAAATATTTTCTTGAGAAATAAAACAAGCCCCAGACGAACCTTTCCAGGCACAAGAGTCTAAGGTACAAACAATATACCGTAACCTACCGAAAAAATGTTCCGATAGAGCCCAAGCTCTGGCATTTCCATGGTAAAAGTTTTGCAAAAAAGTATTTGGTAAGCTAGGAATATACCTTTAAGAGATCCTTCCTACATCCTTTGGCATTACATAATATTTCCAAAGTTAATATTTGTCATCTTATAGAAGAATTTAAATCATTAAAAACATTTAAATCTCTTCTAGGTCTATTGTCTCACCATTTAGATATCTACATCAACCTAGGTAACATGACAGTTTTTAACCAGATGCCGCTATCAAAGTATTTTATTTTCAATGCCGGCAGTATTCTCTATGTTTAACTTCTCTTAGATTTAATATTCCAAGAAATAACTTTTATATCTTTAAAAACTTTTCCCATGGGGACATAGATTAATTCACCATCACTATTAGCTTCAAACTTTCTGAAAGTTTATTTCATGAGGCTCAAACTACGCTAGGTAAAAGGAGGTTGTATTTTTAGATATTCAACTGCTTTATCCTTCTGAAAATTATTTCTCTCAAAATTTCATCATAACACACAATTCAGTCGTTACAATTTGATAACTTATTTTATTCAAAACATTTTCCAATGAAAATATACAATTTTTTGAATTATCATGTGCAATTAGCACTACATCTTCTTCCAATTCACTTTGCTTGATTCTATTGACAGTAGTTTAAAGATAGTATAATCATCTTAGAATATTTCTATCTTTCTATTGTTTATCCTTGAATTATTGAAGTTAATTCCCCCATTCAGGTACTATGGAAATTCTGTCAGAGGGATTCCACATCATTCTAGGATACTCACCAGACACATCATTCCATAAGCGTGGAGTGAATATATATTCTTGCAACTCCATTATCATACACATCATGGTAATCCATAACAGATTAATGACTTATATCTTTCTTTAATTCACCTGCCTTCTGAGCCTATTACTAAAGGGTATACTCACTTGCTGCATTCAGTAAGTATGTACAGTCTTAGTTTTTTTTTGATGGAGAAATAAAATCACAATTTTTAGTATTTACTTTGAAAATATTAATTTAGCTCTAATGAAATATAGTATAATATCTATAATTTTAATATCCTGTTAGAGTTTTAGTTATTTAATATTTTTTTAAGGTTTGAAACCATATAAACTTATAATATGGACGTTCATTTCCATCTGCATATTCATCAACACATAGACATATCAAAACCTGGTTAACCAATTCCAGCCATATTTTCAGGATTTAAATTATTGTTAGTTAGAGAGTATCTTATGGGGGCAAGCATGACAACTATAACATGAAATACATTGCTTGACTAGTTTTTACTGATTATGCAACATTTTTGTTATTCTTTTGACTATGATATTATAAAGTTTGGTTACATATTCACTCGTTATGTTAAGGAATTTTTTACTAGCACAATGCTAGGATAATATCTTCTTTTTTACATGCCATAGCCCTGGATCGAATAAATATTTTGCCCCTTCCCTTCCTTTATCTCAATAAAATTGTTTAATTTGTAATTTTCAATGCTTTTCAAACATAGATCTTTCTTTTGCCAGCAAAAAAAAGCCACTGTGTACATAATGCATAAATTGACTATCGTATATCTGCACCCTCTTTTCATGGAGTTAATCAACTATATATATATATATATATTCTCACCTCAAAGTGTCGTTAATAGGATTCTAAATATTAATAAAATCTATTTTCTTCAATCTAGAATGTTTATTATCCATTGAAAATATATTTACACGAAACTTGAGAATTAGTCAAGTTAGCGATATGTTAAGGAAGAACTTTACATGGCTTTCAAATTCGTGAAATATATTGACTGGCTAATTTCCCTATTAAAAACATAACAAATTTTATTTATTTGTTGGTTTGCTATTATAACGCTCTTAGAAGTTCAGTATTAATCATTTTAACTACAATCTTATTGAGATTAATGTCGATAAGAATACGGGCTTATGATGTCTGAACTAAAGTAAACACACCATAACTCTACTTAAAAGACTAACTATGTATATTCTATGTTTCAGGGTACGTTATGATTATTCAAAATAAAAGAATAAAGCTAAATTTGCCTTAAAACTTTTAATTATTGGTTTTTGTGATATCAACCACCCATGCCAAGTATGTAGAGACAAAGTCTCATTATCTTCAAATCTTCTCTATAAATTTAAAAAATACTTAGTTTTCTTTTCTGATAATTTTTCTAAAACTAATTAAAAGTCTCTGTTTATTAAAAGATACAATTAATACTACCAAAATCTATTTAATATAGTATAAAAATTTGCTGACCACTAAGGAATATAATTGAATTTATTCAGAAGGATTATATTTAACAGAGCATGAATTCATACTTCTTACTAAGGTACGAAGCAAACATGCAATGGCTTTAATATCTCTCTGATTATTGAATTATTAGCATTAGAATATTACTTCACTTACAAAAATAATTTATGACAACATTAAAATTCTTAATTTTACTCTATAGCAAGTAAATACGAGTACATCTTTCAATTATTTAGTGTATATATTATACCGTCGAGTCAAATACGTTACCTACATTTATTTCTTCTTATAACGAAAAAATTAAGATTATTGTCATAACAATATGTAAATGTTGTGCAAATGGTCACCTTTTTCATTTAAAAATCTTTACCAGTCGTTTCTACTGAACGGGTTTTCTGAAGCTCCTTTTGTATTATTTAATGGCGATTATATTTACAGATAAACTTTGAATGTACCTTCAATACACAGACGCTCATTGAACGGTCCAAAAGAATTTTTATTTATGCTTTTTATTAAAGTAGTTAAAGCTTCTTGTTTTTTGTTTCTGATTGAACAATATATAAAATATATCGGCAAAAATCTTTATGCTCTAAAAAATGATGTTACAAGATATGTCATGGAGATGAATCTTTTAAATGATAGATTTGGTTGTTTACGCGAGCAAACATGACTTTAGAGTCAATAAACATAGCAAATACTCTCGATCAGTACAAGAACTTTATGTTAATTTCCCTCCACATAAAGGGAAATTTTGTATAATTGTGTTTTTTTTGGAAGGGCTTTTTTATTCTAATATGATAGATAATGTGTTACCCATACATAACGATACATGTAGTATGTGTATATTAGTTTTAGTCAGATTATGTTATGACTGTTTTTTTTTAATCTGGTAAAAAAGGTAATCTTGAATTCTATGACTTATATCCATTAAAATGATAGTACTTTATCTTGTTATATTGTCTCAAATGGGTACGATGCTTGTCATCTTACAATTAAAGAGACTTAATAGGCATAAATTAACAATATAATTTTCTCATATTTACTTCTTACGTTGTTCGTATCTTCCTTATATTAAGTTCTTAAAGGAGTAGTTTTTGTTTTCTATGGGACATTACAAAGAAATTTTTATTCACTTTATTCAATGATAGTTTGCCAAGTTTCAAAAGACCTATTCCGCAATTTCTTACGTTATATATCTTGTTTTTATCATTCGTCAAACAAGTGGCCATTCCAGCATATTTTAACAAATAAAAAATACTATGTGATTGTATACATATATATTGGCACTTCGTAACAGCCCACCTCAAACCGTTGTGACTCATTCTTTTTAAGATTAACTTTTCGTTAAGAAAAATATTTTATATATTATCTTAGAATTTTAGTCCGACAATGAATCATTATTTCTTATAAAATAGTATAGTTGATTTGATCACTTCGGGAAATAAGAATTTTCTTTGAAGAAGGAATTATTGCAACAGCAACTATTCATGCTACTGTATAGAAAATATCTCAGGCATAATAGAATATACAAGAAGGATGCCAACTGAAAATTTTAATCTTTATGTAAGGTAACTATAGCTTAGCATAATTATACTCTTAAAACATGATTGATGTAAACGATTCCAACGATTCAAATTTAAATTTTGCCAAGGCAAATATTATTCTGATCGCTATTTTTAATTTTCTTAGTAAATATATATATATATATATATATTCTGTAATTCTAGCTTACAAGCGATCGCGATTATTGTCGAATATATTATTTTTTTTTGCACGATAATACTATCTTTTTTTGAAAATTTAAATAATTTCATTTCATGGACACTCTGTAATTCTTAGTCCTTTTCAGTAGTATACCCTGGTTCTTGTATTCAAAATTAAGCATAAACTGCAAGTAGTAGGCTCAAATTAAATAATCTTATTTTCATCATGTCATTATGATCACTATACAGTTATATATATATTAATTTATGGGAAAACCTAGCGATGTGTAGATATCCATCATAGAAGTTACTTAATCTCTTATAAGTATTCTCATGTTCACGAAATTACCGTGTAATTATTCAGCTAAGATGGTCTTAGCATCAATAGTTCAACATATGAAATAATATTTCTTAGGTTCGATCTTCAGTATTCATCCTTTGAACACTGCTCGTCTCAAAAAACTGTCTTCTATTTTTCAATCTATGATTTTTTTTTATTCATTATCTCTTGTAATGTTAAAATATTTTAAATTTTTTAGAAGCTACGCTAAATTATTATATTCAAATTTTGATCAATTTGTGTGTCTTCTGTTGATCTGGGTTCATCTCTACTATATATATATATATACATATATATATTTTTATATTCTTTTCAATCTAGATTGCTTAAATTCAGGGACCTAAAACATCCTAAGAAAAGTTAGAAACTAATTTTTAGTTCATATCACCGTTACTAATAGTAAACATTTCAATAAATGGAGACCTTGTCTTCTGAATTCAATAAATATAGTTGAGGTTAAAGAATTCCTACTAATGAGATCTTATGAAATTTCATCTATAAAAACAACCCATCTTACTGCTTTTCTTCATATTTAATCCAATTACCTGCTGACCTTCTAAAAGGTATAGTTTGGTTGCGTTTAGCATATAACAATCTAATAGCTATAGACATCATGCTTTAGCAGAGAATATACTCTTGTATTGATATTTATATCATTATTGTACTATTGCTGAGCCATTTGATATCGATAAAAAAAAATTATAAAATAAATATGTATCTTTAGTAGTTGAAAATCAGGTGTTTTACTTCATTTTTTATTCTTTTTAAACCCTTGTGAATTATTATTTTTCTTCTCGTCAATGTATTGACACTCTATTATAAAACAAATTAGTTCTGATGATAAAATGATTTTATATAGACATTTTACTGACTATTCATTTTAATAAATTATCTATTCTTTTATTATCCCTTACTTACTTGAAACAAGTTGATAATGGTGGTTTAGTATCTTTACCTAGTTTTTATGGCATTGATTGCTGGTGTTACTGATGAAGTATTTATTCTCTTAGTATTCCTCTTACAAAATATTTAATTCTTGTTAAACATTAATGATGACTTTGGTCATCACTTAAATAACCATACTACTCCAAATATAATGAAGCTACTATAAATAATATAACCCCACCATTTGACAATATAGAGAAAAAATATTCAAAATTGTATCAAACTATCTGTTCAGTTTTATGAGAATAGCCAATTTAATATTATTTTTACCAATAGGCAAATTAAAGTTATCAAGAGAAACTACCGTTTGAACTACTTAATAATAATGAACACATCTTATTCGCCCAAAATTTTAGTCTGAGGCTTAAAAAATTTCCAAATAATTACATTTTGTGTTTCGACGTCTTTTTTCCTGTTTTTTGGTAATGATATTAAATGTGTAATAATATAATCACTGTTCTTAATTACTATGGTTATTTTAGATCAACGAATAATAGTAAAAGTCATTTAAGCTGTGCATAAACTTTTCCCCTTGATTAAAGAGGATATCTCATATTGTATAGAAACCTTGTTTACATTCCATAATTTATTTTCATTACTCAGGCTTAAGATAATGGTTCAATTAATCATACTCTCAATACATTCTTTATCAGTGATTATAAGAATTCTTACAACTTCAATACAGGTTGAACTTTTCAGAGGTTTTGCTTATGAAAGTTATTATGTTTTGTTCTCGTATCTTATCGTCGGAGAACAAACTAATATTAATAGATGTGCTGTTTATGCAGTCTTGCAAACATATAAAAGGATTTCTTTAGACCCTGATTTCCTTTTTATTTTATGAGATAGTTTCACGTATAGAATTCTCTTCTTTTGATAAATCAAAGTAAAAATAAAATATATGGCATAATACTAAAGTTTCTAAGCCATTATAGATTATGTTACAACTAAGAAATTAAATCGAGATTATTTGCTTATCCAGTAGTTAACTTAAACCCCTGGTAAAATAAATAATATCTTTATCAAACTACAATGGTTCTCATATATAATGTGGTATTAGTCTTACTGAAAGAAAGCTCTACTGTTTAACTAACCCTTAGAGAGTGAATCATCAATTTTCTTTTTACACGCGTTAAATAAAATAACTAAAATTTCCTTTTAATAAACAATATTTATAATAAAATCATAACCTTTTACTCAATCTATTTTATAAATTGTATGCTCTTTTACAGTTATTCTTTTTAATTAAATTAATATAAAACTATAAATATATCTTCCAAGTCGTCAAGAATATAACTTATTTCATATAGTTTTTTATCTTTTTCTATTCAATTTTCCACAAATTAACTCTAATGCATATTTTTTCCAATTCTTCTATGAAATATTCTGTATCCAAATGCTTCATTTCCCTATAACTAGTATTAACAATCTCAGTTTACCAGAGATATCAAATTTTTTCATTCAAACTGCTATATTTATATTCATAAATACAACATAAAAATCCTTATCAGTATTTTGAATATTTATGTTAGGTTTATGTCACAATATATCAAATATTCTTTTGCTTAGAAAACTCTTTTAGTGATACATAGACTTGCTGAAAGCAAAATCAACCCATCTTTATTGCTAGCTAGGAACTCTTGTAGATGCTTACTCCTTTCGTTGAACTATTTTCTTTTGATAGTTTTATTAAAAGAGAAGAAATAATACTTTTTATTTGCGCAATAAAAAACATCTTTGAACAGCTTTATTAAAGGTGGTGATATAGTTTTGTCTACTTGCTTCATATAGAAATAGGAATATATCTAAGGCTAGATAAGAAGCTACAAAAACCTAAAGTCAAATAGATAAACATAATTATTCAAAAAAAATAAATAGCTTTAAAGTTTTCTTTTGCAGTTGTTTCGACACTAAATATTTAGATTCAACTTTCATAACGATTACGATCAAGTAGATTAAACAAATGGTCATATTATACATAAAAAATATTCTTCTTGAAAAACATAAAAATATTCCTCGAATTTTTGAACATGAACATTTGCTTTTTCTGTAAGTTATTAAACAACATTATTCATATTTTTGTTCTCTTCTTTTTGATATATTTAAAAACAACTTAACGATTTAGATACCTGTTTTGCTTAAAACCTAATCATTATTTATGAAAAAGATAAAACTTAATGTGGGGTTTTCTTTAACGATGTTTTCTAGAATAAATTAATACATCTTTTCATAGATTAGTGGATCCACAACTTATAAAACCCCTTTCTTCGTATCTCATTGCAAATAGCGTTTTCTTAATAATAGCATCATAATATTCTATTCATTTATTCTATTATAAATTCAATAGTAATCCTTCATAAAAATCCAATCAAATGAAATTGAATTTTATAGTAATAGTTTTTATTTTCTTATATATTCATTAATCAATTTCACGTTATTTAATTGGTTAGATTTTATAAAGGTTCCAATCATATAATCAAAGTAATACTATCCGATATTAAACCGTATTAAAATTCAATGCAGCTCAGTTAAGCAAAAAAGCGAACCGCAAAAAAAAGAGAAATTAAATTAATTAAATCATAAAAAAATAGATTTTATATGCCTTTTAGTTAAATAAAGACTTTTCTGAGGTTGTATGGTATGTTGAAAATAGGTGAAACAAAATTTATTTTGAAAAGGATAATGAGCAAGAAGAAGGTGTTATTATACAAGCTGAAAAGAGAGATAAGCTAGTATAAAACACATATGAGGATAAGCAACAAGGAGCAAAAAAAAAGATTTATTATTATATTTGTAAAAGATTGAAATGAGTTTTACATATTGTAGCAGCCGCTGTTAAATATTTTGCATAAAAGTTGTTGGATGCAGTTACGGCTTCAAGACACATTACAGGATGTTTAAACTCTGTTCAATACAAAAACTGAGTAAGCAAAACAATATTGGGCTATGTTGGTCTATGTTTTGCTACAAACCTTAGTTCTTGTTTTTTTGCCAATTTAAATGTTTTTTTTTGTATTTACTTGATAAGCAAAAAATGAGAACTTCTTTTCAAAGTACATTCGTGACATATATTTTACCAGAACACATTTTTTCATAAATTAGAAAGTTAATTCAATCATTTGTAGATAAATAAATATTAAAAGTTCATTTTCTACTCTTTCTAACAAATTTACTTTTTTTTAAGTCTTGAGAAGTTTAATGTGTTTCTTCCGGAAAATAGAATATTTAGTTCATAAACTTTCATTCAATACAACTATGTATAGAATTAAATATTTTATTATATAAATACAATATATTTTTGTTTATATCTATTTATATTTTTACTGTCGTGTATTTTTGTAAAACTGCAACTAAAATATAAACAGGTGTGAACATATATTCAATATTCTTGACTAAATAAGACAATAATAAAAAATATACAGAATATAAATATTTAACACCATATAGTTTAAAATAAAACAAAACTAAATATAAAAACTAAATAAAAAATAATGGGTTGTTGGTTTTCAAAGATAAAAAAAAAGAAAAAAGTAGAAATGAAGGAAGCACAAAAAAAGTTACAGGAAGCAGCGGGAACTTCAATGGCATTATATATAATGGAAGGGATCATAAAAGATGATATCTCTGAAGAAGAAGATATAGATCTCACCGATCTTAACACAGCTGCGGGATTAGAAGAAACGAAAGAACTCTCAGCTCTACCTCCGCAACTACTTATGCAAAGAGAACATGGGGAGGTAGTAAAAGAAACTAAAGTGTAAATTTGACACTTAAAATTCAATAGAATGTTTTTTTTCATAAAAACACCTTTGTTATTCTCTCAATAACCTTGTTGAAAAAACAAACTCATCTTTTTCCATTTTCTCTTCTCATATATAAATATCAAACTGAGACAACACTGTATTATTATTGCATTTTGAAACACACCAATATAATCTTATTTGATTGGTTCCATTAACAATCCACCAATGAAATTACACAAATAACTCCTAAATGTTCCCGACAAAACACACGAGAAAGACAAACAGAAAGTAAAAGACAATGAAAGTAATCATCGTAGGTGGAGGAATTATTGGATGTTCTACTGCATACTATATTAGGAAATTACATAATAAAACAAACCCCTCAGAAGACCTTGAGATTATTCTTATTGAACAAGAAGCCATAGCTGCGGCCGCAAGTGGACAAGCAGGTGGATTCCTCCTAAACTCAAATGAACAAAGTGGATTTGGGAACTTAAGTAGACTCTCATTTGAACTTTTTAAGAAGTTGGCAGATCAATTTGGTGCTGAGGAAATTCAGTATAGGCCTATTGATTGTTACAGAGCAGAGTACTCACCTAAAACAACAATTGAAGCAATGGATATGTCACTTTCCACATCTGTGGACGAACCAAACAGAAGTTGGTTTAAAACTCAAGCAACTTTATCTATGAAACCTGGAACAGGTGCATTTCGTCGTAATAGACGGAATCCAAGACCTTCTTACGCACCACATCCAGAAATGAGAGAATTTTCGTTTCTGAACCAACATAAACTTGAAATTACAGAACGAGTTTTTACAGAAGTTGAAACTGCTCAAGTTGATCCTCTATTAATCTGTAAGAAGTTTTTAAAAGCATCTGGTGCTAAAATAATTTTTTCTAAGTTTATTGGTTTAAAGTTATATGATATCGATAAGGATAAAATTGAGTCGGTTATAATCGAAAACGAATCCGGCGATAAATCGTTCGTATCGGGTGATGAATTTTGTTTTTGTATGGGACCATGGAGTGATAAACTTCGACGAATCGGATTGCAAGTTCCGATAATATCCGGTAAAAGAATTAATAGTGTTTCGATAAATACTTCTTCCGGAACATTACCAGCAGCAACATTTTTTACAAACTATGCAAATTGTGAAATATTTTTAAGAAAAAATGGATCAGCATATTTAAATTCATCAAGAGGTGGAGAAGCTATTTTAAAGAAAAAACCAAGTGCTACTGAAGTTGATGTAGAGCTTTGTAAACAATTAGAAGGATTTTGGAAAGATATCTTTATTGGTGAGAGTGGAAGAGGTTTGTCGTTGTTGAATCGTAAGAAAATTGTTTCAGAAGTTAAAGCTCAAGCTGCTTATATGCCTAAAGTTGGATGGAGTGATTATAAAACAGATCATAAGGGAGAAGAAAAAGAGGATACAAGAAGACCAATATTTTCTCGACTACCTGGAAAAGTGAACGGGTATATGTCCTGTGGTCATTATGCTTCTGGTATTCTATTAGCACCAATTTCAGGTATGATAATGGCAGAACTTATTTTACGAAATGAACCACATGCTATTATAGATATAAGAGATTATCAATTATTACCCTCACAAACTAAAGTTTCAAAAAATTAACTGAGTTTCTTTTTATTCTTTATTTATTATCTTTGTACAAATATTATTTAAAACCAAATAAGATTTGCCCAAAATATTGCACAATCTTCACATTTTTTTTTACTTAACAAAAAGTTGTAAATCCGGTATCTTAAAGAAAAAGATACCAAAATGTTTCGATCTCTCCCTGTACGCTTATTCAATCCAATTTCACACTCCAAACATTTTATGCGCTATGCCTCGACTTCTAAGATCCAATCCCCACCCCTTGTTTACGTTTCTGGAGAAGAAATGACGCGTTATGCGATGCAGTTGATCTTGGACAAGTGGATACATCCGAATATAGACACAAGCAAATGGGAGTTTTATGATTTAAGTGCAAAAAATCGTGATGATACGAAGGATCAAGTTTTACATGATGTAATCTCTGCAGGAAAGAGAGTTTGTTCAATCTTCAAGGAACCTACAGTGACACCGACGAAAGAACAGAAGGAGAAATTAGGATTAAGTCAAGCTTGGGGAAGTCCAAATGGAGCAATGAGACGTGGTTGGAAAGGAATAACTATTTCAAGAGATACTATTTTGATAGATGGGATGCAATTAGGTTATAAGAAAAAAGTTTTGTTCGAAAGACACGCAGTAGGCGGAGAATATGGTGCTGGATGGGATGTCGTTGGAGCAGGAAAGTTAAAAACTATTTTTTATCCTAATGAAGGAGAAGAAAAAGTTATTGATGAAAGAGTTTTGGAAGATGTGGACAATGCAGTTGTTACTTATCATAATCCACTTGATAATGTGACAGATTTAGCCCATCATTTCTTCAAGAGAAGTTTAGATGAAGGTGTTACTCCATATGTTGTTACTAAAAAGACTGTATTTAAATGGCAAGAAGGATTTTGGGAAAAAATGAAACAAGTGTTTGACGAATTTTATAAAGAAAAGTTTCTTGCTGCAGGACTTTTGGAGGGTACAAATGGTGAATTATGTCATTTGATCAGTGATGCAGCAACTATGCAAATAATTAGATGGAATGATGGTGGATTCAGTATGGCTGCGCATAATTATGATGGAGATATGTTAACTGATGAACTTGCACAGATGCATAGATCTCCAGGATTTATTACGAGCAACTTGTTAGGAAAGAATGATGAAACAGGAGAGATGATTAAAGAGTTTGAAGCGAGTCATGGAACAGTTAGTGATATGTATGAAGATCATGTATCAGGTAGAGAAACAAGTTTGAATCCACTTGGTTTAGTTGAAGCTTTAATAGGTGCAATGGAACACTCTGTAGAGTTAGATTTAGTTAAAGAAGGACTTGAAGGTGAGGAATTGGAAAAGAAAAAGGAAAAAAGTGATGTAGTTGAGTTTACAAGGAGATTAAGAAGAATTTTGCATAGAAGTATGGTTGAAGGAAAAGGAACTAGAGATATCAGTGGTCCAGAAGGATTGACTACAGAAGATTTTGTGGATCATGTTGGAAAAGTGTTGGAGAAAACAACGCCAGAGATGAAAGAATTGCTTAAACAACAAGAAAGGGATTCCAAAAGGAGAAAACGAAAAGTTCCTGTTAGAGAAAAAAGTATTCAAGCACAGTTTGATGTTGAAGGTATGCGTAGATTTTTTGATGATTTGGATACAAATGGGGATGGAAATATTGATTTTGAAGAGTTTTGCAACGGAATGCTTAACATTGGAGTGTATCCAAAGAAGTTCTTTTCTGATCCTGGACAAAGACCGCATTAATCTTACAAAACTATTCTTTCTTAACTTAAGTTTCGCTGCCTGCACAAATATTTCATTTTGGTTCTTAGTAGATTTGCAAATTTTTGACGTAGGGATAGTCTCTAAGGAACAAATGTCGGCGTAGTGTATGCAGATAAGCACAGACTATAGATCATTGCGGTGTTCCAAGAAAGGAGGCCGTTTTTTCGACTTTTATGTGTCACCTTTCTTCACTGCTCCATCATTTAACATTGTTTTCTTCCTGAAATTTTTCTGTCCACCATAGAGTACGGTCAAGGATTGAGATGTTCTTCAAATAATGTTGATTAATTCACTTTGATATAGAAAACATAGAGTGTTTCAAACTAGTTTTCTTTCTGAGATGACTAAATACTTTAGAAAAGAAGTGGAACTAGATTGTTAGCTCCATAATCTCATTTTTGTTGGACTTAGGGATCGGATTTGATATATTGATAGTTTATTAACAAATTTTCACCTATGTTTTTGCTTTTTTATTGATTCTAATAATACCTAAACCATTTTGATTCATTGGTGACAATCAATATATAACCAGAACCAATTAATACGAATGGAAATCCCATGTATCTTATTGAGCAGCAAAAATAAGATAACTATCATATAAACATTGGTAAATTTTTTTAAGTCCTCTCCTTTAATACTATTTACATAGTCTACCATTATGGTACAAAGAAACGTTTGCATAATTATTGTACTTTACAGGAATGTATTTTATATTTTTACCTTTGTTATAGACGCCAAAAGTTGCACATTAATTTTATTTCCTTTTAAAATAATAATTTGGAAGAAAAAAGAAGAACCTGTCTATGTATAACTGTAAGACGCCATACAAATAGTTAATAAAAAAATCTAGTCTTGTTTCTACATGGTTCGTATCTTTCTTTTATATGTGCCTTTAAACTTGTAGTAGTGTGAGAAACTGCTAGCCAAAGATAAAGAATTGACTCTCTACCAAGATATTCTGAAGTTATTCTTACTCTAAGGTTATTTCTTGTACAATTTTTTTTTGAAGTTAAACGCGAACTCACCGTTATTTTGAAATAACGTGAAAGCACGCAGCTCTAGATCAGAACCTAACTTAGAGCTAAATATCTGTATTACATGAAGTTACGGTAGCATTGTTGTTATGGCTGAACTGCTGTGCGAAGACTTGGATTTAATCAATTGCATATCCGTCAAAAAATGAAAGAATGGTTCAGGGAAGAAAGTTATTTAACAGTTGGGAGAACATTTGAAGATTTTATTGTGTGTACCGTTAGGATTTGGAAAAATGCTGTAGTAGCTAATGTAGCATTGAGGCTTAGGGAAACATTGGAATAGTAGCTCGCTATAAAGTACCGATAGGGATTTGAAGTATGACGATATTATACTTTTAGATTGAGCAGTTTGATTGGTAGATAGAATTTGTCATCACTATGCCGGATTAGGCCATAGTAAAGAATCCAATCAAATAAGAATTAAGATTAATAACGAACTTGAAAAAAGACTAACCTTTCAAGGAAAACCACATGGCAGCCGATCGATACTAAGCGAAACAAACAGAATTGGTGCAGGTGAATACACCCGATCTTGATAAAATATTGGGATATGTGAGAAAGCAAATAACTTCAAAGCTACATTACTCTCCCTGCTAGAAAACTGTCTGGTTACTGGACCAGTTATATATTTCAAAGATCATACCAAGTAAGAAAAACATTCAATGAACTATCTAGAATCTTGTTAATGATCAAGAGAAAGACTAAACGTGTTAAACGGTACTTCTATCTTTCTTTTCAAAAAGAAAACGCACTGCCCATTTTTGTTCGATAGAGATTAAATTTGTTCAGTATCATATCTCTGGAGTTAATTCTAGAAATGCTTGACGTATGAGTGAATATGGGTTAACGAAAAGTACATAATACAGGTATGCATTTTATATACAAGGTTAATATTGAATATTATTAATTCATTGATAATTGGTCCAAGTTTATATTTATTTAAAACTTCAAGATCTGCAATTTTGTAAGTTATAACCACTTTTTCTGTCAAAAAGATATTAAATGATGAATGATGACCCACATATATCATTTTTATTTTTCAGCCCCAGGTATAACCACACACTTCGCAGGACAATACATACCTTTAAAAGCAATTTATCATGTCGTTACCAGAGCAGCTATATAACTCCATCTAAATAGGAAAAATTAGTTTGGATGTTTCCAAACTATAGAATATAAAGTCTGATAGAGATTCTTAGAAAGTTAGCTATCTAAAATTCGGCTAAGAAAATCAGCATAGCGAATTCTTATAAGTGTAGTTCTAACTAGCATACAACAACAAACCCGCTGTTCTGTTTAAGAGGCTAGCACTGTTAAAAAGAAAGAAAGAAAAGCTGAAGATTTAAGAACCAAA
Source organism: Labyrinthula sp. Ha (assembly GCA_015227615.1). Lineage (NCBI taxonomy): Eukaryota > Bigyra > Labyrinthulida > Labyrinthulaceae > Labyrinthula > Labyrinthula sp. Ha. The sequence continues at coordinate 25,929 of JAALGZ010000061.1, forward strand.
GGAGTTTCTTCTTTTTTTCTAAACTGGGCTCAGAGTCACTAAGTAACTAGAAGAAAAAAGTTGTAAAACTGCGCAATTATGAACATGGGACATATAAAAGATCTCCGCAAAAGAAATATAAAATGATACTTATCAGAATTAAGAGCTAATATGATGTTAATAATGAGGATAATTTCTGGACCGAAATAAAAGTTATTGAATTGACTATAAAATGCTGGAAGCTGAGCTTCATCTTTATTTCATATGAATGGGTTTGCTAATTTACAGTTAGTTTTTTTTTAGAATTAAAAGTTATGTCTGAATTCTTAAGAGAAAAGCAAATAAAAATATCTTAAGAAACACCCTTGATTGTTCTTTTAAATTTCGGAAGCCAAATGAATGATTCTTCCTGTATTTACCAAGAACATATCTCATATACTTTTACTTAAGGGAGCTGTTTACTGGGGTGACGTGATATACCTCCAGAATATGGTATTAATCAGTTCGAAATATTTTCAAAGTGAAATTACAAGTATATATTTCAGGAGCAATTTTATGGCTACATTCAAGGATTTGTTGAGGTATTTGTCAAAGTTAATTTGTTTTAAGAAAATGCAGCAGTTACTGTAAATAATTTTTAATTTATATCTCAAAAAGTCAGTGAATTAACTGGGATTCGAAAAAACGTTTTATTTGGTAGGGAAAAGAGTCCTCCCAATTTTTTGTGCATGACAATTATACTACTTCGACTTATTTTTTATCTTGAAATAATTCTATCTTTCAACTCCTTGAGCTTATAGATACTTCGGAAATTTATTTAAAAACATAGTGCTAATCGGGAAATGCAGAGCGCAGTTAATCCAACGTATTAATATGAATTTCGCAAAGAGAGTTATGAGAAAAATCAAAATAAAGAAACTTACGTGACAATGTATTGTTATAAGTATAGTGGTATTTCAGGTGCATTATATTTTGCCACAGAAATTTAAAGCAAAACAATGCCTCAACTGATATTATATGAGTATAACTACATATTCGACGTGAAACTGAATATCCCTTCGCATTAATTATACATTAGGGGGTTGTTATGTTAGGATGAGAAAGTAGTCCTATCGTCGCAAAGATTATGAGCTTAGATTAAACTGACAGGGATACAGTATTAATAGGCAAGGTAGCAATTGTTCAGTAGGTAGGAGATATTTAAGAACGGAAGGAGGTTAACTGCCTGGGTGGGAGATAACCTTAATCAAGAAATAAATTAGAGCAAGAAAAATCAGAGAATAACAATTTCAGCCATCAACTTCTAAGGTGTAATGAAGAGTAAGAACATGAATGGCGGCTCTACGGGCTGCTACGGACCTCATGGGCGAAACAACAGTCTTGCTTACATTTATTACCATAATAACATAGAAAGTTATACTAGTGATATACTATTAGCTTAAGACGAGATTGATATTGCAAGAATTATTCTTTATTATGTAGCAAGAAAGATAAGAGTTAGAATTTAATCTATTATATCTACATTAGTAAAAGGAAGCTGGAAGGGGTCATGTGTGAGTTTTTCTCTATGGCAGTGCATGCTGAATCATATGAATGTCTAACTTAGAGCAAGTATTTAGCTAACGGCCTTCATTAATATCAAATCATGCAATTTATTACAGCATGTCGTATTAATTTTCTTAGTTGATTCATAAAAACTGGTCAAATTGATCTAAAGTTTTTGACTGATGCTATAAGTAAGATGAGAAATTAAAGTAAGTATATTCCTATCAGATGAACTGCCACTACAAAAACGCTGCTACAAAACTTAACGCTAAGATTATTATTCTTTTTTTTTATAGATGATAAAATGGGCTTAGTTATCATACTCGTCCCAAAGAAAACTATATACACTACGTTCACAAGTTTTTCATCTAATGCCATGAGCCAAGCTGGCTCTCTACAGCCCATACTCGATGCTTGTAAATTCTTTTCTTGAGCGAGTGCCAATGCAAATTTCGAAGTTTAAGTAAATCTATATAATTTGCTTAGGAAAATTGAGTCTCGAGCATAGCTAAATAATAACATGGTAGAGTGAAGAAGCAAAAGTGATTCATGAAGAACAATACCCGCCTGCATGGATTCTTGTGAGAGCTGTTACAATTAAGTACCATTATGCTGCTGCAATGCTTCTCCTTCCAGATAACGTGTTAATTGAAAAGTTCTTAACTCTAAGTGTATTAATATACTAGATATAAAATTTTGAAGCATCTTAATTCTTATTAATGTAGAATTACTATGAAATTGGGAAGATGGCCTGCTTTTTGTTTAGCCGAGAAGAACGGAAGCGGGTAAGTTGACAAAAATATGACATATTAAGAGTATCTTGGTACTCATTCCAGCTTATTAAAAGAACAAAAGGCGGGGTAGAAAGAAAATCAGATTTTTAGTGTTAGCTACATGCCGTATATTAGGTGTCTATTCAGGATTATATTAAGCAAGAGATCTTTTTTAAAATGCCTAAAAACTCATAGCGTGGTTTTGTTTAGGGTTATCATATAGAACTTTGCTAAATATCTTGGACATCTAATAGAAGTATAGCAGCATTGCTTTTGCTAATGATGAGAAAAGTAATAGCGACGATGATGTATTCGTGCTGCGAAATTTAATGTAGTATTTCCCTGAATTATATAGTCAGAACTAAAAAAATGTCTGATTTTGTTAAAATCAATGTGTTATACCACTAATATGGTTCGGGGAAACTCTGGCTACGTTTCTACATTCTGCTTAGTCAAGAGCTATTATGTCGACAATAACATTTAAGCGAATGTTCTCTTAGCGATTCAACCCTTAAATTCATCAAGTTATCTACTACTACAGTGCATATTCTAATTTATGTTAATAAAATACTCAATGGTAACTAAATTAGGATTCTTTGAGCTCATTTGCTCATTTTAGCTCAGTGAAGCTATTGGACGTCTTTGAAATATAGCTGTAACTTCTTCTTCAATGCAAATCTTTATATCTTGAAACAGAAAATCAAGAAATATTGAAAATTGTTTTCTATCTATCAAAGTAAGCTTCTCTGGAAGTATAAATTCACTAACAATCTTGTTTCATGTCCGTAAAGCTTAACCTTATTTCCAAAACCTACATATTTTCTGGTCCAGCACGGGCTCGAACCGTGGACCTTGGTGTTATTAGCACCACGCTCTGACCAACTGAGCTACAAGACCATCTTGGATGTAATGGGGTTTATTTAAATATATGAAATTTATTTCTTAGAAATTTCCATTATATTATCCATGGAATCTACAAAAAAAGAAAATAACGATGGATTATCTATTCAAAACCTTGAAGCTTTAGATATATCAACTTTAACTCCATTAACTCAAGAAGTTATTTCACGTCAAGCAACAATAAATATTGGAACAATTGGACACGTAGCTCATGGAAAATCTACTGTTGTTAAATCCCTTTCTGGTGTACACACAGTAAAATTTAAATCTGAACTTGAAAGAAATATTACAATTAAATTAGGTTATGCAAATGCAAAAATATATAAATTAAATACATCTAAAAAAGTTCTAGAAGAAAAAGAAATAGATGAAGAAAAAAATGAAGTTCAACCTGAAGAAACCCCTGGATCTTATACTTCACATGGATCAGCACATCCAAATAAATATACTGATGAAAAAGGAGATTGGGAACTTGTAAGACATGTTAGTTTTGTTGATTGTCCAGGTCATGATATTCTGATGGCTACTATGTTAAATGGAGCTGCTGTTATGGATGCAGCTTTACTTTTAATAGCAGGAAACGAATCTTGTCCACAACCACAAACAAGTGAACATTTAGCTGCTGTTGAGATTATGAAGCTTCAACATATTTTAATTTTACAAAATAAAATTGATTTAGTTAAAAGAGAAGAAGCAAGAAAACAATTTGATGAAATTAAAGCATTTGTAAGCGGAACAGTTGCTGAACAAGCACCTATTATTCCAATCTCAGCTGTTTTGAAATATAATGTGGATGTAATTTGTGAATATCTTTGCACAAAAATTCCAATTCCATTGAGAGATTTTACTTCAGATGCGCAGATGATTGTCATTCGTTCTTTTGATGTAAACAAACCTGGTGAAGAAGTATCTAAATTAAAAGGAGGAGTTGCTGGTGGATCAATTTTAAAAGGTGTACTTCGTTTAGGACAAACTGTAGAGATCCGTCCAGGTGCTATATCTAAAGGAAGTGGATCAAGTAGAAAATGTACACCTTTGATTACGACTATTGTTAGTCTAAAAGCAGAACATAATCAACTTCAGTATGCTGTTCCTGGTGGGTTAATTGGTGTTGGAACTAAAGTAGATCCTACTTTAACTCGTGGAGATAGACTAATTGGACAAGTTTTAGGTGCTAAAGGAAGTTTACCACCTGTTTATATAGAGATTGAAGTTAGTTTTTACTTATTGAAGAGATTATTGGGTGTTAAATCTTCATCGGAAAAAACAAAGAAAGTCGATTCGAGAACAAAGGGAAAGAAAGGAAAAAGTAAAGTTTCTAAATTATCCAAAGGTGAAGTATTATTGTTAAATATTGGATCAACTTCTACAGGAGGAAAAGTATTGGCTATGAAAGAAGATATGGCTAGATTAAGTTTAACAACTCCAGTTTGTACAGAAGAAGGTGAAAAAATAGCTTTATCAAGAAGAGTAGATAAACATTGGAGACTTATTGGATGGGGCGTAATAAGAAAAGGACAGAAACTTCCCCTAGATAAAGCTTAATTTACCCACAAACTATAAAATATCTTTTGGATCGTTCATTTCAGCTATAAATAAAAGATTTGCGTTGGTGCAAATTTCCAAAAGCCTGGTTAAATCTTCTTCAGAAGAAACAATCTCAACAAGTTCTTCTTCTCTAATGTTTCTCATATCACTTATATTTTGTACTCCTTGTTCTTGAAGTATATCAAAATATTTTCCTAATCCTCTTCTTTCTAAAGCAGTTTTTAAATCTCCTCTTAGACTTAATTCAACACCTTCAGAAGTTATAGCCATTGGTTTTTCAGCAAGAAAATTTACACTTGGTTGTTCAAATCCAGGAAAATGTGAATCTTCAGCTGGATTTCCTTCAATTCCACGTCTTTGTATATTTTTTCTTCTTCTTAAAGTTTGTTGTTGAACACGAACTAAAAATTTAGATAAACTTTCTCCATTTTCATTTTCTAATATAGTATCAAGTTCATTTTGAAGTTCAGAAGTTGAAAAATACATTTCTACAACTACTAAAATATCATTTTGTGTCATTTGTGGTGCATGATGACTATAATATAACTCTAACAAACTTTGAAACTGTTCTTTTGTTTCTATTTTTAAATCACTTCTTGGTATATCATTTTCAAAGAAATTCATAAGTTGTGGTGAATTTATATTTTCATTTCCATTATATTCTTGAGTATTAACCCAACCACTTAAATCTACAGGTGCTAAAAGTCTTTCATTTATTTCTCTTTGTCTCTCATGTGCTCGTTTTTGTTGTTTAAAATACTGTATTAAGAATACGAAAGCAACAAGAAACATAAAAGCAGAAAGTGATAAAACACCAAAAAATAATCCTGGATTTTCATTAGGATCAAAATCATTTCCATCAATATCTTCTACTTGAGTACTCATTTGTTCGTTTCTTTTATACTTGCGTCTTTTTGTTTTCTTATTCCTGTAGAGTTATTTTTTTTATTTACTGACATAGGCTGAATAGTTTTCTTTTATTTAATTGCCCAAAATTATTTTTTGTTTTGGTGAACTTTAATTTGTAAATCATAATTATGATAATATAACAATTATTTACCACATAAAATTTTGATATAAGCCGTTTGGCAATTTGTGTGAGTTCTTAAGGCAAACTAAATGTCTTTTTATAGTTAGAACTTGTCCTAAACTTGAAACAAGGTTTTTGAGTACCTAATTAGTACAAATTTAAGAAAAAACTATGTTTGCTTCCTCGAAAGATCCATATAGAGCATATCTACAAAAATTTATGGGCACATCCACTGTGCAATAATCTATAGATTTTGATTAATTGTCTAACTATGAATATATTCGAGCTTAAGATGTAACAATTCAGAAAATTTGGCTTAATTCTGTCTCTGCGGCGGCTGAAGCCTCGGTTTGCTAAATGGTGCAAAATGTAGTTTTGTCGGAATAACGCAACAAACAATCGTAACCACTTAGTAAAGAAATAGGAAGCTCCGTTGTGTTGAGCGGTAGCTAATGAATAGTGAGTGATGAAACCTTATTTCTTTTAAGATCTAACGTGATCCGCAAGATTGTATGTTAGCCCCTCAGCTACATTTTTTAGTGGAGCAATAACTGCATCCCAATTTTTTTTCCAACTCATCAATAATGGGTTCATGTTAGTAGAACTAGGTACAAATTATACACGACTCTATTTAGTTCAAAATAATAATCTCCATATTGAAAAACATATAGCTAAAAGTATGAGTTGCTTCTTACAATTTAGTTTCATCATGAAATTAAGGGCTAACAAAATGAATTAAAGGAGTTTCAAGAGTCAAATATGTGTTGACCAGAGCGTGATATTTGGCCTTGCTATGCCGTGCTTGGGATAGAAAATGAATACATGGGCAAAATCGATTCGGAAATAGCATTCGTGTATTTCTTGTAGATATTGCTCCTAAATTATCTATCTAATAATGGTAAAGAAGTATAATACTTGATTTTTTTTTCTAATCTAGATATAGCAAAGGTACCATAGAAATAAAGATGTACTGATCATAATCCTCTTTAAACACAATTTTTGTTACAAAAAATTAATTGTTTTTCTTAAATCAAAAAATTCTGTATGCTCAACCGAGTACTCTAATAATGTCTTCTACTTTATAAAAAACTTTGTTTCATACACAAGTACAGGTAGATGTTCATAATATCTTGGATTAAGTTCCAACAAATCTTAACCTATATCTAATCATCAATGAGGATTTCAACTCATAAAAGTTTGAATAAACATTTTAGCAATAATTAATGTTTCTTTGTCATCGAATATTTCCTCAATTAATATATTCTCGACCCGGAACTGGTGCGATGACAAAAGTTATGCAACAAAAAATGGTTTTCTATACTTAGGGGGAACTCTTCTGGAAACATAAGGTAGCTCTTCCTAAACTGAGTACTTATCAACACATATATTTTTGTGATCTTCTCTTACTTCATCCAACTAAAATCATTGGTGAGCTTTAACAAATTTGAGCTAGTTTTTACAAAATTCAGTTAATCCAACCAGTAATGACACTGTACATACTTGACCATGTTTCGAATTCTTACACACAAGCCATAGATTCGGAATTATGGTTTTACCAAAAGCTTTTCTATTTATATGGACACAATTAACAAACTACAATTAGTTATAACATTTAAGGAAATTCTACTGCCCAATTCAGATAATACAGAGTGTTCTGGGTGATATGAACATATTTTTGGAAAGAAAGAGAGCCATTTATATTAAGTTATGTTACTAGTACTGTGCTATGTCAAATATGAAAACTCATATTACACTAGACCAAGGAAAAAATTGCTTCATCTAACTATATTTTTAAAGTTTAGAGGTGCGAGGAATAGGAGCTCATCATAAATTGCATACACGCCGTTTTTTATTGTTACCTTATGTGAGGCCAAAATAATTAAATAATTAGAGTACATTCTGCATGGAACTAATTATATTGGAAATCTAGAGCGCGGAAAATTAAATATTCAGTCGCTTTAAAAAAACAGATTCATACAGAGCTCATGGAATAGTTCCTGTATAAATTCTAATACACAGTGCTCTAGTCTTAAATTTCAATTAAATAGCAATTGTGAGAAATTCTATTCTCTATTTACTATTTTTAATTTATTAAATAAGTTGTGCAACCAGAGTATGTGGATCTGTATAAAATCAAAAATAGAGCTAGGTTTCTAAAAGAAAATATAGTACAACATATGCAAAATATTGTCAAATTCGATCTTAGTTATTAAAAATAAATTACTCTTTCTAAATCAGATGCCCGAATGTGAGTTTTTTATTGTATATTTTTCGTCTATTCTCCGCTAAATACCAATATTTTCATTCTTCGAACGACATTGATCGTAAATAAAAGCTAAATTATTAAATTAAACCAGCGAGATTATGGCAATAACTAGTTATGAGACAATGCTAAATGTTTCACCTCTTCGTCATATGAATGTAATTAAAAAAATTGCCATTAAGGACAAGATATGCATTGGACATGTTAGGAAACCACACATGATACTGAAAGTATTTAATAGTAATAAGAAGTTTTAGGTAGCTTCCGCGAAAATATTCTGTGATCACTGTATAAAAAATAGATTTAAAAGCTAAGAAAAAATGCTCTAGGAACTCAAATGATTAAAAATGAAGTGATGGGAAAGATACATATGACTCAATAACAGTTCCTGAGTGCTTGAATCAAGATATCAGAAAATTCCATAATATGAACAATAAACCTTCTAATATACTCTTAAGATAGGGTAAAAAGTGCTATTGATTTAGATAAAATGTTTAAAGTTCTTTAAAACGTTTAGTATAAAATATTACTTTTGAAAAAAAATCTTTAGAGTTTTGGGCACTGAAAGCAATAAATTAAGGAATCAGTATGCCAGAAAATAAAAGTAGCACAATAAAAAATAGAGAATTATAAATTATGATTAATACCCCAAGTATCTTCGACTTTGTTTCAAGAAAAACTGAGCTACAGTATAAATTTGTTTTTTAGGCAATAAATTCATTTTTTAAAATTAAATAACACGGAGTAGCTCTCATAGCATGTGCGTGTTGTAGGGGAAAATAAATTTCACAATTAAATCAGGTAGTATTTTGGTTTTTTACTTCATTATAGGTTTTTTGAAATAATCAATACAAAATTAAACACTATGAAGTTCTTCCTAATTGTATTTGTTATAATAGTTGAGGGCTATAAAATCGAAAATAATATTAGTGACATCTGTGGGTTATTATATGAAAGAATAATTTAAAATTATTTGACATTGAAAGTTCTTCACTACAATTTATTGGAGAACAAACAATAAATAAATATTTGCAAAAGTCAAATCTACTAACAAGAACCATTTTTGTTGGCATACTAAAAAGAAGGTAAGAATTTCTAATTAACCATGTTTTTAAAATATTTTCTCAGATAATAGCATAAATTAAAGTTAACAGATAGTAGAAGCAATTTTAACTATGTTAAAACTTAATCTAGATATTTAGAATAATCTGTCCTTAAAAGTAGTACCAACTTAGAACAGAATGTTTAACCAATAAAATTAAATCGGATATGACCTGCCTAGCACATGGAAATCAATTTTAAATGATTAAGGGCCATATTTATAAATAAATATATATATATATAACTTTCTATTCGGGTCGAGTCAATAACTTATATAATTCAAATTGTAGTTATTGTGATAGTGCCAGAAAATGAAACATGAATGCGAAGACTACAAGAGCTATGACTGGGGAGTATAATTTGAGTTGCGCTTACAGCAAAATAAGTAGAAAAACTTCTTGAAAAACAAAACTGAGCTGAATACGTATTCTCAAGTTTGTAAAATATGCATCAAATGTAAGACACAAACATATTTAATGGCCGTTGCCAATAGGTATAGAAAGAATGGTCTTGATATAGCAATAATTAAATATACCGGAACATGCAGGTATCTAGATACAGGCAAAATTAGTTTCTAAAGGGTTTCGGAACTTTTAAAAATATAACGTATGAATCCTGATAAAATACAAAATTTAAATATCCAGGTTTAAGATTCATATTTTGTCTAAAGATTAACCGGTAGGCTTCGAAGATTATCTTGTTCATTACCTCCAATGGTGGACTGCTGAGAATCAAAGAAGCTAAGAAAAGAAAAAAAAGACTAAAATAGTAATGTATAAATAAGAAGACTATAACAGTATAGATATATACTCCATGTGTACTACTCCTATATTGAATTCTGAAAACTAGTATGTAACAATAATAGTTATCCAAAGATAAATTAAAAATATTCAAACTGTCTAATAATAGTTGTTTTTTAAAGAAAAACGACTATATATACTCTTTTTGATACTATAGAGAATAATCTAGAAACCATCAATATCTTTAATAAAAGCAACACATTTGTTTATCATAATTTAGATTTCCGAGATCCCAGTATATTTTTGGAAAAATCAAAAACCACATATATATCTGAGTCAAACAATTTCATAATCTTCCAGAATGAAATGTATAATGGCGAGTTGATGGTGTAGTTCCAACTGGAAGGTTGTTGTTATTTTCATCAAACGAGAGTCTATATGAAAATACGTTATCAAGAGATTTTATCAAGGATAGTCATAAATGTATTCGGTAACATAAAAAATAAAGGTTCATATTGTTTAGCATGATATCTGCTAGCAAAATTTTAAATTGTAGTGGATGTAGATACAAAAGTTCAAACTTAAATCGACAGTGGTATTTGATCATATTTTGCAAAGAGATTACTATATTAAGAATATTAGGAATTATTCAAAGAAGTGACTTTAAAAGACTCAAAGTCATCTATAGCTATGCTTACAAAGTTGTTTCCATACTATCTATTCCTTTGTTGTGGTTGGGATACACATGAAACAGAGATACCGAACTAAATAATGATATAGACCTGCAAAAGCTTGAGAAAACGGGTTTTATATACTCTTAGATGCAGTTTGGATTCTAATAAGAAGGATTTTCCGTGCAGTTGAAAAAATTATACGAACCTCTAATTTTTTATTTAGACTCAAATCACAAACTTTAGGGATCTTATCACATACTTGCAGTTTAGAACTATCTAATTTATAATAGTTACATGCAATAATTTTAGATAAGTAAAAATAGTTGTCGCCAACATAAATTTTGATGTGGTATTTGATAAACTTTAAATATATATCATTCTCGTTTAACTTTCTCAAAGGTTGACCAACAACCCCGGCGTGAGTTAATATGTTAGATATCCTTAGCACATGTATTTTGATAAACTTAAGATCTAAACATAACGCAGGGTTCCATATTATAAACTCCTCCAATATTAGAAATTTAGGTAGATGAGTATAAATCTATACTAAATATTTTTATGAATATGTGAATCATAGTCTTGTTTTCAATGAATTTGTTGAATTTTAAATTTACCAACTCCTTAAAGCAAGAATTATCTAGAACGTAATATATATATATATATAACTAAGGCTAAAAGAAGACAACCACACTTTTTTAAGAACATAAAGGGTAGGGAAAAGATCAGTGTTGCATGCTTAAAGGAATGAATTTGATACTTTGATCACCTAATTTTTTAAGAGTTTAACTATCATAGGACAATATTAAGGGATCAGGGGCAAAGGGGATTATTTTTCCTTGGTAATTTATATAAAACGATTAAAGTAGTTATTTTCACTATACGCAGAGGAAATTAAGGAAATTTTAAAGAAAGTACTTAATCAGGAAGCTCTGAGTTACAAAGTTTTCTTTATAGATATGATGCTATGGTCACAAGGGTTTTTCTAGGCGCAAATTTATGATGAAACTTTATGTTCTCTTCTTCATTGATATTGAACATGTTTATTTAGTATTCTTAAAGGTTAAAATATAATTTAATGGGTCAATAATAATATCTTCGTCATTACCAGGGGTACAATTTTACTACTATTCTAATATATAAAACAGGTACCGAGGATTATGAATTTACTTTGAGCAATATTCAAACCTGTCTCGAGCATTTTAAGCTTATTTTATTATTATCATGAACCTCATTTAGATCTTTCGACATATGGTCCATTTTTTCTTGACAATTTGACAGTATCAGTGCTCTATAATACTTTTAACCTTTGCATTTCTTTTCAATCTTTCTTAAATTACCGATAGAATAAGCTTATACAAGTTAACTCTCACTCGAAAGTCAAATATGTGTGTGTGTTCTTGCCTTACTTGCTCATATCTCCTTTTTGTCGCTGAAGAGCACTATTTATACAGCTAGGACAACTTTTTTGTAGTTATAATGCCTATAAAAATTTTTTACACTAACTCAGTCACCAATATTTAAAAGAGTTTCTAGGGAATAAAATGTAACCTAGTAACAGATTATCACTGAAGAACAAGTCTAAACGAAATTCTAGTTAGCAATTACTATAAGAGCGGTAAGTAGAGGGTGGTGGGACTTTGTTGTAGAGTTGTTCTCTCCTAAGAATAGGTTGACTAGTTTCGAATAAACAGCTTAGTTTAGCCCCTAAAGTACTTTGAATGGACTTGTTATATATATATATATATATTCTGAAGTAGGAAAAATTAAATAAATCTCTGCTAAGATGTTTAAAACCCAGGCAATTGATACTATTCAAAGGTAGAGAGCTCACATTTACAACTTAAGGGTCTAATTTTTATTAACAAAATATTAAACATAAGCTATATTGTACAAAACAAAGTTTTAGAGCTAGAATACATGAAAAAACGGTTTATCTTTTTCAGTTTCTGTTTTTCCGATACGCAGTTCCAAAGAGTACCGGCGAATTGAATGTGAAATTAGTAGCCAAAAACATGGTTCATCAAACTTATTTTCCTTTCGTTGCTTTAATCTAGTTTGATTATTTCGTCAAGCATTTATAGTTTTTGACATGATAAAATTAAAAATTGAGTCTTTAAACAATATATAGGAGTACCCGGTCCCTGAGTTATGCAGGCCAAATATCATTTGGCGAATAGCAAAACACAAAAAAAAAACAAATATCAAAGTTTTTGATTATATCGTTTGAGTTTTCATATTTTTCCTCAGTAATAGCCCTACTAATAATATTTTCTATGAATAAATTACAATATGTTGTCCTACAATGGAATTGAAATGCACCAGTGGCAATCGCATGCGACTCATACTGGGAAACAAACACAGAATTGTATATTTGATATAGACATATTCTAGATATTACCAGAATATGTTTTTATTTTTTTCAAAAGGTTCTATAAGAGCTGATCTATTTTAATTTACTTGTTTCTATAGTAACTAGGCTTTTGTTTTTTTTTATTCTCTTTACTATTTTGTAAGAAAATTTCTTGTCTGAAAGGTTAACAAGAAATATTACTTCAAAAAAATAGTTTCATCAGTCATCCCATGTATTAACCTAATTTGTATACCTTTAATTTATTATTTAGCTTCGTAAAAATGTTAATTTAATGATTCTTAAATATAAAGCTATTTTTTTACTCAAATGCTGATATGATAAAATTATTTTGCACTAGTTTCGACATTGTGAGAAAAGATGTGTGCGCAGAACGATGCAGATCTAGGCGTACTGAATAAAGCTTGGTTTATTATTATAGAAAATCACCCCCGAGAAAGTCAATAGTATTAAACGGAAATCTCATCCCTTGTTTCAGATCCTGTAACATTTTAATGCCTAATTTCTTGTAAATTTATATCTCTTGAAAAACCTGAGAGCATTAGGAAATCCCGAATTCCAATTTTTGATTGAAAATATTGAATATCACAATAGTGAATTTAGCAAGCGAATTATTTCTTAGCAGAGTTTTACTCGTGAAGAATGTATAAATTTTAGGGTTTTTTGTTTTTAGCCAGGTTATATCAAGTAGGGAGCTTTTTCCTCAAACCGATTCCAGTATTTTAAATACATGCTTACATACTTGCTCTTAAATTACCATTTGTCTTGTTACGTTTGAGTTTCTTGACAAAATTCATATAATGGGACTAAGGCAACTAGTTCAGTTTCATCATAAAACTTATAAAAAATATTGTTTTCTTTAGTTCATCATAACTTTTTCAGAACATCAAAGTAACAATAACTAGGTATAGTTCCAGAGATATCAAGTGAAATAACAGCAAAAACTAGATGCGCCTTATGTTCTTTGTAAATAATAACTAAGTGGAACTTCTTCTAACTATATTCTCTTCATATATATGTATATATATATATTAACAATTTATAGAATCAAGATATGATAAATTTGTGTAACTGTATTCTTATTGTTCTTGTATATTTGCAGTTAGCTTAAAAATTAGTAATGCATCACTATTCTAATTCTATACCTTTAGGTTCTGCCGAAATAACCCAGAGTTTTATTATCCATTGTATGTAACAGGATTTTCTTTCTTATTTCTATCTATATAAATAGTCCAAATTTCAGGACATTTTGTAAGGAATCAATCGATATAATAAAACTAATCTATGTTATATCAGGTATCAATGTTTATTGTATTCAACAACTAGATTTTTTCCAATAACCAATATTATACAAATAGGTTTTAGGTAAATTCTTTTTGTTCTAAAAATTCAAAAACAAACATAATTCAAAAGGCTTCGGGTAAATAAGAAATATAACAAGTTGTTTCTGAGTCTGAGCTTACGTGAACTCTGCAACTACAGGGGCTCCCAGACTTCCGGAGCCGGCAAAAACTGAGCGTTCAAGTACTATCACTTAACTTCGGCGTTCTAGCTCAATACAAACTCTCTACAATCGTACAACTTACTTACGATTTTTTGTCCCTACTGATCTTACTTCAAGAAGTTGGACATAAAGGTATCGAAAGACTTAATAAAGCGAACAAAAATGCCAACCAGAATGGAAAAAAAGGATGGTTTCCGTCAGAAACAAACTCTAACTTCACTGAGGTAGCAATATTTGTGTATCAGGAGCCCTTTTTGAGCGCAACTAACACCTACATAGTAAGTGAAAATATCATAACTATTAAGATCAGGTCAAGAAACAACAGAAAACTTATTTTAAAAAACGTGTACATGTTCCACAATGGACTATTGGCCCGCGAATATGGAAAATTAGCAGAAATATTGCGAGGTGATGTAGAAAAAAGAATGAACAAGAAGAGATTAATAATTGTTGAAGTTGATTGAAACTCTTTAACCAAGAGAACACAAAGAGACATCGGCAACAAGTACAGAGATCCCCAAGAAGTAACAGAAATGAAAGCATGTTAGAAAAATCTTGCTCCAGAATACATCAGACATGGTAAACCACAAGCACAAGACAAGAAAGAACGAACTTAAAAGAAAGAGTTCATAAGGCATACAAATCTAACACTTGAAAGAAGCACTAATCACCAAAACAAGCAATCCAGCAAAGCACGGTTGTACAACATCTGGAACAACGCGACAAGCCAGTGCCTCATTATGATGAATTTCCAAACTCAACTTCAATCCTATCAATCCCTAACATAGCCTGGAATACAGAAAAGTGAACTTTCTTCCCACTAGCAGTGCTTAGAATCAAAGGAAACATCTCCCTCACATCCCACCACTTCGAAGAGGATAAGAGTTGGATTCTCTCTCCTATCATCGAACACCCCAACTGGCTTCAAATTCTGTGCACGCCGAGGGAAAGCACTAGGCAGCTGGAAAGAAAAGTCAAGACACAATAGTAGCAAGAGAAGTCTCTCCAATACCAGCATCTAACCTGGAACTGTGCTAACTAAACAATGGTCGATCTTCTGAAACATAGATGAAACATCGAGAAAATGATAGCCTGAAAATAATCTGGATCGCAAAACCTTGGTCAGAACGTTTCAAACCCTGAACAATAAGTCTCACTTGAATAAAAGTAAACCGCTTGAGCGCCAATAAGCGCAGTAGATATATCCCGTTGGGTTCAAATGGGCCTCGTGGAGCTTAGATGTAGATAGAACTACGTTGAGAGAAAAAAATATAGCTGTAAATGTAAATCTTGGTGAGATAACACCGGAAAACATCTAATAAAACATAAATAAGCATCAGTATCTATATCATACTGCAATTGAACTGCGGAATCATCACAACTGGTATCTAATTGACATTTTCGGTTGTGATTGTTCTTTTCTTTCGATTCTTGATTTGGCTTTGGGAAATCAAACTCAAGATTCACGAAGAAACAAGATGTTATTTGAACCAGAGTGAACATGCCGAACAAAAACACCTACTGATGGAAGTAACGTAAATACAATAACCGCTTCACTATAGAGAGAGTATGGGAAAGATCATAGGTTTGTGTAAGCTAGGTTCTCAGACTCAATGTGCACCTCCACGGAGCAGCCATTCAAAATCTAATCTAATAATCCTACAGATTTGTTTACAAAACCCGTCTCTCTTGTTATGTTTAGAAAAGCTATGAAAAAAATGTACAAGTTAGAAAACTTGGTTCAATGCGATGGGGAAGAGAAAGCCTACCATTTTTATTATTTCATAAATTTATATTTAAATATAAAATGATTAATACGTTTCGATACTTATTATATATTACAACTTGACTAGCTTAGGTGAATAGAGATATATAGAATTAAGAAAAAAAAGAATAAAGATCAGAAATTCCTTCTTGACAAGTTATGAATAAATTAAACCTCACCCCTAATCAGAAATTTGTTGTTATTGGGCCCCTAATAAGATGATAAGAATTGAAATACTATTGTTTAGAGACTTGTTAATATTAGTTTCATGTAAATCAAAATGATATTTTCTTATTAACGTTAACATTCCAACAGTAACAATATATAATTAAATTATTTCAGTGAGCTTCCGGACCAATGTTCCATTGCTGGATTTTGTGGCGTCCTCTTATTTGATTGAAATACCTTTCAATATACTTAACACAGACTAAATATCTATCGGTTTATTGATATAGAAATATACATACGTTTATGATTTAATACACACATTAAAGAATCTATCATTATAATTAGAGGAAGATATTATTCGAACGATGTCGCTAGATAACAGGAAATTCATATGCAAATATAAATCCAAGCGCGCGGCCAAAACCCATCTCTCAAAAATAATCCAAATTCCAATGAAAAAAATAAATGTTCCTGGGGATCAAGCCAGGTCTATGGAAATAACTCAAGACGAAAGAAAGCAGTCACACAGGACTACGGGACCCACCAATGCACAGGGCTTGGTTAAAATGGCAGATCTGTATCAAATGTTAAGGAACCAAAGAAAGATATAACACGGCTTTAGCGATGAAAGGATGATATTTCAAATCTGAAGGTTTCTTAACCCGAGCTTATGAATGCTTTGGATAGCCAAAAAAAACAGAGTATCTACAGGAAAATTTTTATAAGAAGAAAAGAGAAAATTGAAAATAGAGAAGAGGTATTATTGACAGAAAAGTCGAATAGAGAAAAGAATGGCGATAGAATTTGAAATCAAGCAGATGCTTATGGAGATATGGAAAGTCCTAAAACTTTGAAGTATGTAAAGAATCCAGGTAATTATGAATATATATACAATCAAGGAGGACAATGGTTTAATGAAAGACAAAAACGATAAAAAAAATTAACACGAGTTATAGCGCTTTGGATCCATGGTCAGAAAGGAGAAGAGCAGTTATATTGATAAGAAGACCAATAAAGGTGTTTAGAAATATGACTACAATTACCATGTTGTGACAGAGAGTAGGCCTAAAGGTGTGATTTTGATATAATTTAGACTCCTAACAAAGCTGAAAAACTTACCAAAGAGGCGATTATAGACTTTTACATGACTTTGACCGTATTGGTATCAATGTCCCAAGCCTGAATATCCATGGCTTGCTGGTCAAAAGTGTGACTTCGAATTTGCGTCACAGGGGATTGGATATACGTAATTCCTACAGAATCTACAGATATAAAAAACATTTAAAAGTTTAGTCATATAAATAGAACATGGTATTTGGAAATTATAGCAGAAGAGTTATAATGATCTTCAAGGTATTTGACGAGAGAGAAGCAGATTTATTTGTTTTTCGATAACGTGTAGACAATCTTATGATTCCTGAATAGAGGTAAGGATCAACATAGCAAAATATGAGTAAAAACTATGCTGAAGAATTTCCCTTTCATATTAAATGTTGAGTTTTACGAACTGTTACTTGGAGTTAAACATCTTAATCTTTTCAGAATTACGTCGACATATATGAATAATAAAGGAGACATAAGAGTACATTCAAAAACTAGACAAGTTTCTGGGCATAGAACTAATAACCCAAGTAAGCAAAAAAATATATAATGAAAAAAAATAGAAAAGATCGGTGCTTTAAGCCAGAATATAATTTTGATTCTGATGAATTTCTGCTCTAATGAATATTAAATTATATAGAGTATTGAGGATACTGGAGTACGAAGAGGGGTTTCCAGTACCCAGTTAATGAAAAGTTTACTATAAAAATAAGAGGAGCTCAGGTAAATAAAAAGTGAAGATCATTGGTGGAAAATTAATTCCTATCCTAAAAGTGATAACGGGAATATAAAAGTTTTCACAGAAGGTATTCATTTTAACTTGGGCAAGCATAAGGTCTTTTGTATTGATATTGCCGGTTGGTGCATCTAAATTATTGGGAAAGGCGTTGAACTGTTTTAATATCGGTATGGACTGAATACAGTGAAAAGAACTTAGAAAAGGAACAATAAGAGGTTGGGAAAAAACCAAGCAAGATTCTGTATCCGTCACATCATGCTTCTCCTTGTGCCAAGATATATATTTCTCATTGAAGCACGGTCACATATACTCTTAAAGCACTAGTTCGAGTTTTTTTTGAGGACTTTACATTAAAATTATTCTAGAGAGGCTCTAAAAATGACGAAATTGTTTTAATTTGCTGTGCTCTTGATCTCTTAGTTTAGCCTATTCAAGAATATATTCCGTCTCCAACGCTAAAGTAAAAACATAATATATACTGGTTTTCTTACATTATGATAACCGGTTCTTTGTTCTTGTATAGAAAAAGAAAATAACCGGGTTTAAGACGTCAAAAAGATACATGTGCACATTTCATTGATTTGTCATTATATAATTATGTATTCAAAGTTATGAATAAGATGATACCTGAACAAGTTTGTGATGTAAAAGGTGGCTTACAATCAGCATTTAGATACAAGAAACCTTTAAGCTATAACTTGGTTGTAGAAATTGATCCGATACCTATCAAAGATGTTTCCGATGGGTATTTGAAAAAGTTATAGCATGACTTTTCGCATTCAGAAATCAAACCATTCATGGTGCAAGAGATGGTTAGTAATATTATAGAGGAGTTTATCAAAGTTGGATTAGGCGAGGGTGAACTTACATAAAAACTGAGAAAGATATTCTAGTTTGAGTTATTGAAGAAAAATTGATGGAGAGTACCTTAAATTTATCTCAAATGGAAGTTTTTAAGAGAATTTTTAATGATGGACTAGGTTTATGGGGTGCCAAAGAGTTTAATGCAAAAATAAACAGTTCAATCCATGTGTACGTAAACATATCAAAAGATCATCTCATTCTGAGATGAAACCGGTATCACGAAACAAAGGAAGAGGAAAAAATACTTGAGTTGAAATTTGAATCCCTGATCAAAAGGAGATGTGCTACTAGAGCCAAATTTAGAGATATCCCGTATTGGTGATGGGAATGAATATTAAGTTTCATGGAAGTTACCCCGAAATGTCGTTACAAGAACAGGAAGCTTGGAAATTAGAAAAAATATTTAATATATTGTGAATGGTCAGCAACTTAATAAGGTAAAACCACATTGCGATCAAATATTTGTTAAATTTATGGAACCTGTACCTAAAACTTCTTTATATCAAAATTTCATCTTTTTATACTACATTTGATGTTCTAAGCGGATTTGATTTCTTACCGAACAATCACAGATATAGGAATATTTTTACATTGGCAACACGCGATGGGGCATACACTATCCTAGGTACTCCAATGAGTTGGAAGAATCCATCTGCATTGTTCTTTGATAGTGTGGTAAATGAAATCATTGGCGGAGAGGAACACAAATATTTTACTGCAAAGAATACGGAGCTGTTGCATGGCTCAATCACCTATTGGTCTACGCAACAATAATTTTTGATTTATCCAAAATTGTTGAAGATGTGTTTGAAAGAACCAACAACAAGAGGGTTTGTTTCAACTTAAGAAAATGAATTCTCGGCGCACAACACACTATATGGTACAGATGAGAAATAAAAGATGAGTTATAGAAGTTTTATTCAATTTTTTATACAATTTTACATATTCCTAATCTCTTTTATTATTTTGATGCAGCTCAGGTAATTTACCTGGCAAACTGGCTTTCACCGAACATTCCACAGCTGGCAGCAACAGAAAACTTTTTGTGGACTTAGCTAATCTTAAAGGTAAAAATTTTATTCATGCTCAACAAGAAAAGAAAGAAATTGTTTGGATAGATGAGCTAGATAACATTTGTTTTCGATTAAAAGAAGTTATTGTAGGGGTATCTAAAAGATTTTTTTTTGGAAACATACGATGACCATAAACCTATCTTATTATTCACTGATTCAAGCAGCTAAGTTTGGTTATTGACTATTTTTTAAAACAAAAAGGAGATGATCACCAATGACACGAGGGCATTAAAGTCTAAGCCGGTGATGTTGCTTTCAAGTTCTTGCTCTCTTTTTGAGCTAGAATTGTATATTGCCAAAATGTAATTATATCATATTGTCTACGCTTATGACCACACAGGATTTCTTTTACGCATACACAGTGGTGGTATATCTGTTGGCACAGATCACCGTTAATTACTTTCAGTTATTAATACCAAGAAAAAAAATTTGTTCTGAAATTGGCTTTATCATTGGGCGATCCTTCTACAATTGGTAGGTATGACAATGCTCCACGTTAGTAGCAGGGACAACTTCGTTAGTGATTTGTTTTGAATACGGGGAAAATGCCTTAATCTTGGGGGCTAAAAATTCACTGGCTTTAAACTTAAATAATACTGAGTCAGATGGTGAGTATTTTCAGGATACCCCCGATTTGTCGGAACCCTACTATTATTAGGGAAAGGTTTGACCATGTGAAAGAAACACCTGAATAAAGAGTGTCTGTCATTAGCAATGAAGATTAGATCTCCAATATAGAATAAGTGGCCAATTAAAACTGCATTTTTTACGAAGATTCAAAGTAAGATGAAGCAATTCAATGGCAATTCTTAAAAGCTCAAGCAAAAATGTACTATAATCTCGTGAAAAATCGCCGAGGCAGATGGTTATGAGTTTAAAATTTTTTTAAGAGTATATCTCATATTTAGTGTTTTTTGTAATAGAAAAAGTGGAAAAAATTTGAGTAAAAGGAAATCATGAACTCGCAAAGCTGCTTACCTATGAAATTTAGAGAAAAAAAGATGCAATATAATCGGAGGTTTCTTCTATTCTAGGGAAAAGTACTTAATACCTAATAATCTAGTTCTTAGGCATATTATATTGAATCATGCTCAAAGTGTTCATCTCAGAAAAGAAGCAAAGAGGAAGTTTTTATCAGAAATATATTTTTGTAGAGTTTTCAAAAAAAATCTTAATAAGCTCCTAACAAAATTTAGAGGAAAATTCCTTCATTGCAACTTATCTCCGAGCCTAATCACAAAACTTTCCAGTATTAAGAAATTGAACTAAATATCCATAGAAATTCTCATAGCTGACTATTTGTATATTAACTCTGTGGGATATATCTCAGTCTTCCCAGATTCAGCAAGTATAACCGTACAGATGATTTTCTTGAAAGTTAAAACAGCACCTACAATGGTTGTCGCGCTGTTATCTTGGAGAGCTAATGTCCGGCTCCTGCACTTGTTTCTCGATCTAAGACACAGAGGTTCACATTTTTCAAACGAATGAATGGCATAGTTTTTTAAGACAACGAGATTTTCTCAGAGTTTCTCGATAATATACTTGCTTTGGATACATGGATCTTTTCAAACGATTAATTCAAGGATAATCGGTTCATTTGAAGCTTAGTCTCCTAGTTGGACTACAAGATACAAAACGGCTCAATTATTTACCAATGGTCACATATCTTGCTAATAATAAGCCTATGGAACGGAGATTAAACTCCACCCCAACAAACTATTTGTTTACTTCAAGATGAGGGAGCCTTTATGTCTCAAAGACTCTAAGCATTTTGTCATCTATTTAAGTGCCAAAATATTTGTGTCAAATTGTGTGGAAGAGTTCTTGAAAGAAGTAGAAAAATTATCAGTTTATTTAGAAGAGTTACACTCAAAAATCTACATCATGGTGCTATTTAAGGAAAAACCAGAAAAAAAGATAAATGACATAAACCACAACCTTATCATTTAGTCCAATATTGGAGATTATTTCTTTTTTAAGAAGAATAAAGCCACATCGCTCCGGAAAAGACGAGGTTAATCTGGTTGAATACATACCAAATTTTGGATATCATATTGAATTGCGTTTGTTCTGTAGAATTTTTAGCGGGAAAAAAGTATTACACTGAAACTGCTTATGGTAGTGTTTAGATAGAAAGCTATTGGGTAATAAGAAGTTGAAAGCGCTCTTTATGCACAATTTCCATTCTTTAGAAACCACGAAATTTATAAGCAATCGTTTTTCAGAGGGATTAAAACACAATACGAAATTCGTATCAAATGACTGGGATATGACGCTAACAAGAATACGTCGTAAAATTTTGAGATGATATACCAGGATTTGCCTATTCTTGTTAGCAGATGTGTAGAGCCGGAAGTAGCTGACATAGGTAAAAGATTACACTTGCTGGTTCTAGTAGAAAATATTGATGAAAAGAAATACGACACGAAGAAAAATACAAGTAGAAATTTAAATCTAAATTGTATCCAACTTAGGTTCACTAAGCTAAAGCAAGTTGATAACTTTCCATAAAACAACATATTAGGTTGGTATCCTGAAGAGAAATTGGTGTTAGAGTCCTTGGTCTTGAAGTTTGAATCTTGATGCTACAGAGACTACTTGAAAACTAAGGCGTTGCCTTTCAAAAGCAAGCAACAGATCTCTATACAGCTACAATACCTCCTAAATCTACAGGCTATTGAATTGTCCAATGGATTAAAGTTCAAAATAGGCCATGTAAGACAATTCTTATTTAGATATTCTAGGATCAAAGAATCCCAGTAGAATCTTCCTGGCTCTTTTAATACGATGTTGAAGAAGGAATATGTTTTACAACTTTTCATGCAGTAGATTAAACAGTATGACGATGAACAGATCAAGATTCTATATTTCGACCCTTAGATGACTTGAAACAGTTAAACTTGTTAATCTCAGAAGCACTTGAACAGGAAGCAAAGCAGTTTGTAGCGAAGAATAATATTCATTCGGTACAAGAGCTGAAAGATTCAATGAACCTTTTTACGAAGGGTGTCACAGATATGATATAGAAGGATGAATTGTTGTTACACAACGTACATCGCCCTTTATATTTAAATGATGAGATTCGGAATATTTTGAGTTAGTTTTGCACGATCATAACGCTACGCTTCGAAGAGGACATTTCTTTAGACCACACAGAATATTCACAAATTCGTTTCCAATATTAGGGAAATAGTCTACTAATTTTGTTACTTGCCGATCAAGTTCAACTTACTTACATGGAAGTCGAAGCGCAAAGAAAAATGATGTTGAAATATTCAGGAGGCAATAAATTTATTATTGAAAGAAGTGTGACTACAGTTTACTTTGAACCGCCATGCAAGATGATTTATATTTGTGACATGCTTAACCTCGAATTTTATAAACCAAGAGTGTAGAATAGTATATTTCAAGTGACCTCTATGGATTCTCCTTGAGCTGTTGGAAGTAAAAACCCCAATTGTGGCGTCTTTCTCAAATATCCAACTTTTTCGTTTGTTGACTTTAGCAAGCTTAAACTACAACTATATAACAACCCTTTTGGTTCCCATTTACATGTCTGGGTTACTATTTACAGTTATAATTGTGTTTTGAAGTGAATGTTCCAGGAGACGTTTTATCTTATCGATTATCTTTTCTGGGTTAAATACACTAGACATGGTGAACTGTCCAAGAGCCTTGGACATTTCTTGGAACATTCGTAAGAAACTTGTTTAGTCCTTGAAAGAATAATTTCTCCTAAATTTGCTTACGGTGATACTTTTAATGAAGTCGATCGGAACAGATTTATTTAAATACTTAGAAATTATGCTACTCCTTCTTCAACTAAGTCAGAAGCTTTTTATTACGCTTTAGATGCCCTATGTCCTTTCGTTAAAGAGATTGATTTATTTTCAAGAAGGAATAACATTCGATTTAATTTTGTTTCTATTAAGATGGATATGTAATCGGAAACGAATTTACCATACCTGTCTCCGAACCGCAGAGACCTTTCCTAAAAAGAGATGTGTGTTTACACCAGGAACAGGATTCTAATTTCTGAATATTGTGGGGGATTCTATTATTTTGTTGCAATACTTTGTAATATAGTTAAAATAGGCTATATATCTATTGGTCTATTTATATAGAAATATATTTATATTAAAGAAGTTATTATTTATAATTACAGAAATCCACTTCATTAAGATATTTGGATTTTTTAAATGATTACTTTTATACAAAAAATATTTTGGGCAATTAATTTATGTCCTAAAATAACAAAAACTAACAAATAAAAAAATGATGAAACCAATTAAACAAAAATATGAACAAAAATGGAGTAAAACATACTTTGAAATTCAAGGGTATCTAAATTAACTAAATTATTCAAAGGGAAAAGCATGATGAATACCCGAACAAGTTCAAAAGAGAGATAGAAGAGTTTGTAAAAGGGTTCCAACCAGATAAAGAAGTGCCTATTATAGAGTATTCTATTTTCTTTTATCTTTATGTTAGGTTTGATCATTTTCCCTTTGATGCTGTTAAATCTATATTTGTAAGATTTATTCCTTGTTTTCCAGCTGTGAAAGAACTCAAGTATTTTATTTTGTTTTCTTGACTTTAGTTTTTTGAGTTGCACATTCAGTGATGACAACTTTAAGAACTTTAAACAAATCAAAATCTTGAAACTGAATATGTTGAAGTATGTATTTTTTTATATGTTTAGTTTAGGTTTAAGTATTGTAATATTCCTGAAGTGAGTTCTTTTTACAGTTATTTGAAATCAATCAATATAAAAGATATACAGTAAAAATATTTTATATTATTATTTAGATTATATAAAAACAATTTTAAACATAGAGTATTTCTTATTAAAATATTGAGTTTTTAGTATTTATGAAGATTTTCAAAATAAAGTTATTGTTTCAGCTATTAAAAACTACTTGAAAACTAATAAAACAATAAAGAGTTTGCAATATGGTCATTTTACAAGGTTCGAAGAGGTTTCAGAAGAAGACATTATTGAATTACAAGAAATAGTTGATCCACATCCCTGCATTCTTGGCCTTCAAGTTGATAAGATTTTTATTGAACCTAAAGGAAAGAGTAAAATGTTAAAAGAACTTGTTCATTCTGCTTTGCAAAGTCAATATGAAAAGGGAAGTTCGTTAAGAGAAGTTCCAGTTATTCTTATGGGCATTTCATTTAGTTTTGTTTTATTTTTAGGTGATGGAAGAACTGGAAAAACTTCTTTATTAAGAAACTTATCTGGAAAAAGTTTTCAAAAATAAACACAATCTACTTTAGTTTTCGAAGATTATCAAATATTTCAAGTTAACGACTATGCAAGTAAGTTTAAACCAACTACAAAATATGATCTTACTGTTCAAAGAGTTAGAAATATGATAACTTCTTACTATGAAGTGGAAGATGAGGTTCAAAAAAAGTCAAGATATAACTTAGATTTTGAAGACGAGTTGATTACAAGAACTATTAGAGAGAAAAGCTTTGTTGAACAATATACAGCAAATATGTCTTCAAATTTCAGAACTCAATATACTTTTTTACGTGTTTATGATTTTGGTGGACAAGAAGTTTTTCTTCAGTTCATCATATTTTTATGAATAAAAAAGCTATGTATTTAGTGGTTTTCAATACGACAAAGTTAAAAGAAAAAGATTTATCTAGATTAAAATTTTGGTGTGAAAGCATTTTAAGAAATACTCCAAAAGCACCTGTTATGTTTATTGGAACTTTCTTAAGTACCTTTATGAAGAAAAATAAGACACTTGAGAATATAAATAACACAATTAAATCCTTTTTGTATAAGCTTTCTGGGAAGTTAACTATTGTTGAAGATAAAGAAACCATTTTCTTTCCTGTTGACAACGCTATAGATTATGATAACAGTCTTGTGAATGACGTAAAAAAGAGGTTAATCAGGAGATATGCCTCATCAGATCGAAGTATATTGATCAAATCTGTTTATGTATTATTTTTGGATAATTGTCGAGAAGAATCAAGTTATATGACAGTTGAAAAGTTTAAACTAAAAGCTAAAAAATCTAATTTTTCTGAAGAAGAAATGGAAGAAATATTAGAAATATTTTCTAAAGAAGGAATTATTTCTTATTTCAAAGATATAAATTTATCTGAAAGTGATAATTATATATTTTTTGCAACTTCTTTTTTAGCTCAAGCTTTGGGAAGTTTTATTCGTGATGAAAGTTTTCATCAACTTACTTTTAGAACAAATAAAAAGTGTTTTCAAATTATAGAAAATATATTGATACTGGAATAATAAGAAAAGATTTATTTGAAGTGTTATTACAACAATATACAAAAAAACAAAGAGAATATGTTTTAAACTTAGCTTTATATAATTTAGTTTTATTTGCACATCCAAGAGAACAAAATGCTTTTATTGTTCCAGAATTACTTCCTGAAAGTATAGATAAAAAGTTGAAAGAATTGAAAGGAAGCAAGAGAGTGATAACATTTGCTTCTCCAATCACCGTTGCTACATTTGTTAAAATTATCTCTTTGTTTCTTGAAGATAATAAGATAGTTGACTCACATATATTTAAATATTTTGCTAGGTTTATTTTTGATGCAAAGAGTATTTTAGATATTTTATTTGTAGAAGAAAATAAAATAGTATTGAACTATATTGGATATGAGATAAAGAGTTTATTATGGACTAAAATTCAAAATATTGTTGAAGAAGAAAATACTTTTGAACAAGAAAATAGAGAAATATTCCCTCTAGGGTTTTTATGAGAATGCAAATATGAATTGATATTAAATACTAAGAACTAAGCTATTTTGGGGAATTGCCATGAATATTTTTCTTTGAACTCCTTTTTCATTTCTGTTTCCAAATATTTGTTTACTTCGAACATTCCTAAACTTAAAGACAAGCTATTCTATCTAGGGTTTTCCACTTTCATTTGAAGTAATCCAAAAACTTTTTAGGTTTTTCCCTTTTTTTTCTAGATCTTACTTATAAATAGGAGTTCTATAACAGCATTTAATCCAATATGCTAGGTTATCAATGTATTTTCAAGAGAAAAAGACATTCTAGTTTCGAAATAGATTCTCTTTAAGTATTTTATTCTTATATTCATTTTTATTAAGAATAAAATGGTGCTGACATTAGTTTACAGAAAAGTTTATCAAGAATATGATTCCTTAATACAACACAAGTATTCTCTAATGAATACATTTTTTCCTTAAACTTAGTTTCTGAAATATTGAATATTATATTCATGGGTATGTTTTTCATTTGGATAATATATAGAAATGTTTTGGGGGATATTTATGAGATGCCAATTTTAAACTTTTCTAATGAAATATTAAGTTTACAAAAAAAATAATTATCTTTGTATGAATATTTCTTTTTATGTTTTTAACTCAATTCATTAAACGACAAAAATCTCTTTTTTTTGTTTCTACTGTTTAAGATATTTGAATTATTATTTGGAGAATACTTTTCTCTGTATATACATTTTTTTAGTCAAATTTGTTAATCATTTTCTTTAATGCTATTATCTTGAGTTATTTGGAAGTATAGACTCTTCTCTATGAAGAAAATGATAATATATTCTCTTCCTTAAGAATATGAGTTAATTTTAAATACCTATGACTACTTGAATACCTTTTCAGTTTTAAATTTGTATTATTAAAACTCTTTGATATTGATTTATCAATACTGATAAACTATTATTGAGGCAAGATTGTTTATTTTGTAGCAGATTTTCTGAGCCTTGGTACCTGAAAATTAAAAAAGTAAATAGTTTACGTAGGCGAGAAATAATCAATCCTCTATTGGAGCCAAGCGGAACTCTTTTTCATAACTTATGTTTTTTAAAATTTAGTTTTTGTTCAAGAAGAATTGGTTCAACAATTTATTTATAAAGGATATTTAAAAACATGATATATGAAAATGGATAAATTACTTCAGGGAATTGAAAACTAATGATATATTTCTTAGATTTTCTTAAAGTAGGCAGAGTTAATATCATCAAATTTTATGAGGAAGAGGCATATTTAAGCTCAGCCATGATCGATTACTTGATGGATTTCCTGGTTCCAAATAAGAATTTTTCTGGATAAAAAAAACAAAATTTACTTCAATCATTTAGCTCCTATTGGTATCAAATTAAAGAAAGAAATGTCTGGGTACCGTAGTAAGCTATATCTGGTGAATAAAAAGCACTTGGGGGTAACGAGTAGTACGATACGAGAGTTGGAGGAGACTGGAGATATACTTCGAAATCCAAATCCATATTTCTTGTCACCAATCATAATGATACCTAAACTCAAAAAAAACGAATATCGGATGGTGGTCAATTTCAGGCGGTGTAACTATAGTGTGAAGTGCAGTAGAAATGGGCTGTCTGATATTGAGGCCAGGCTATCGTGGCTTCAAGGAAACGGGAGATACTTCAAATCAGTTGATGGGATCTCTATAATTAGTTACTCGAGAGTTAAGTCAGGGCCAAAGAAGTTCTTGGGAATGATAAGGTAGTGGGTAGCTACAATGTGAAGATGTTTTCACAGGGTTCATCAAAATATCAGATGTTAACCAGGAACGTGTAGTCTCGGAAGTGTTAGGGGGAGTTTGTTTGTTTCGGGGTACCTTCAGCAGATCAACAATACACTACTATTTCCATCTATTAGGCCAGAGTATTTGGAAATATTGAGGAGTTTGTTGCAGGGTATTAAGGAAACAAATTTTTGATTGGACATCTATTAGTATCACTTGGTGTACAAGAAGGTGTAGTAATGTGGACGAATATAGGAGAATGGTGACTGGTGATAAAATCCTGAGTACTTCATAGAGTTTTCTAAAATAAAAAAAAACAAACAAAAGTGTCAATTGGAGAATATTATTTGTCTTTAAACTTGATTGAATAGCTCCATTCCAGTGTTGACGGAAATAAAAAAAAGCTTTCAATATTTGAATATGGGATTTTCAAGGGGGAATTAGTGCAAAATATCGAAAGAATGTTGATAAAGTCAAATGAAAGGCAGATTCGCTAAAAACTTTGTGGAGAAGCAAGTATAAACAAGAGCTTGAGAAGTTTTTCATCAATATTGACCAAAGTAAACATCAAATTCTAATACTATGCAAAAAAAGGAAAGATGATTCCCTTGTTTTCTGATACTAGTTTCCGGTTTTGACCCTCCTTAATAACCTGTTGAGGCAGGGATGGCTAGAGGCCGGTACATTTTCTAAGTGACGAGTTTATCAACTCGTCTCTGCACTGGAGCATGATAGATAAGGAAATATTTCCTTTGATAAAAGTCTTTTGAAGTTTTTTTTCATACTCATAGTGTATGGATTCCGAGTTTAGATACCCATGAACCACCCAAACTTAGTTTATGTTATTAAAAATCCAGTGGAAGTAAAGAATTTTGTATTAGGAAGGATACAATGATGGATTCTCACCAGTCAAGAATATCAATTGCTATTTAGGCATATACTCGGTAGGGACCACGCACTAAAGAAAATTCTGACTATATAGTGATGTGCATCCAGGGAGAAAACTCAGATTTAAATGAGGGAAAGTGCCGTTGATATATCAGTAGATGAGCTGGAGCTCAGTTTGATGGGTATGAAGTTTTTTTTTGCCAAGAAGGATTTGGACGAGGTGAAACGGAAAGTTAATGGGATGGTACGGAGTGATTCGGCTTCTATATGGCAGGAGGTGGAAGTGTTGGTGGTTGCTGAAGAATGGTGGAGAGGTGATTAGAAGATGGTGGGTTTTTAGAAGGTAGATTAGAGGTGTCATTTCCAAAGAGAAGAATACATTGGAAGATGTAACCTAAGAGGGCGGTGATGTTGATATCGCAGGATAGTGCGTTAGAGAAGAAGGGGGAGGGAAATGATAGGATATCTAGGACGGAGGATGGCAGGGTAGCTATAGCCAAAATATCTCTTGAGAAGTTAGTAATCTGCATCAACAACTGCGACGGTCATTGTAGCTCTGAAGAAGTTTATAAAATCTTTGAGGACATCTTTTTTTTAAACATAAGCAAAACTCAAATAAAAACTCACCAGGTTGAAGCATCTTTCCCTTCGCTATGATAAGTATGTGGAGTTGATAAGGAGGACTCTGGGGGAGGGGGACTTGATGTTACAAAGAAATCTCTTGAAGGTCTACAAAGGGTACGTATTTGTGATGGTGGAGGATGCTAGTAGAAAGTTATTATCGGTGCATTATGAAAGTCCTAGTTCGGAGGTGCTAGAGAGAGAGTTAAATCTATGGAGAGTTCATGATTGATATCTTTCGGAAGCGGTGATAGTTACAGATCAAGAGCCGCAAATTTGTAATAGGATCTGTGAGAGGTTCAAAGAACTATACCTATTAGAACACTAGTTTTCCGTAGTGTACTCATCTTGGAGCAATAGGGCTACAGAATCGACGAATTGATATATTCCGCGAGTTCTAAGACAACTGTGTAGTTTGTTCATGTTGAAAAATGTGGATTGGGATATTCTCCTATTACAAGTCATGAGTGCCGTGAAAAACATTGGGAATCAATTTGAATACTCACCTAATGAACTTATAACAGTATTTACATGAAATAACGGTCCCAGAGCAATATTGAGGAATAAGAACGAGAAAGAAGCGTTTCCTATCGCAGTAGGAGGAAAATAAAAAGATCATATTGATTTGGAGGGCTTTCTTAAGCTATTGAGAGGATATGATGGATAAGTTGGAAGCTAGAAGGAATGAAATGCTACCGCTGATTATGCAAAGACAGGGAAAAGTCGTAAATATGTGGATGTGTTGTCTCGGTTAGAAAATATTGACTTTGATCATGGGGTACTGCGTCCTGGTATCAAGAGTTTCAACCCCTAAATTGACCAAAAACTTTTCTTGCGTTTGACAGAACCCTATCTGGTTGATAAGGTACTCTAACCCCACACCTACACATTTGAATTTCTAATTGGAAAGAAATAAAAGATTCTTTCGCATAGGTTGATGTTGTACGAGGGAAAGGACCAAGACATTAAATGAACCAGTGAAGCTACAAAGATATTCTATTATATTCTAGGGGTCTACCGGGTACACAATCTTCTGAATGTTTGCAGAGCCCATGAGGGGTGAGAGGTTCTTACCTGGTGGAAAGAACTTGCTGGGTATGAGAAAAAACTGGAAGATTTGCCGGAGGAAATTCGAGAATTCTCCCTTATGGTACAAACTTTTTTGTTAAAATAAAGGGGATTCTGATGAGCTGGTGCTTGAGATGAAATGATCAGGGAGAGAAAGTTGACCAGGTTGAAAGATAATAGAAATGATATGATATTGATGGTAAAGTGGGATAATAACAACAGAGACAGATGAAATAAAGATATATGCAGAAAGTTCCACTATCCTAAGGAGATCCAGAGCATGTGTGAGGGGTGATGACAGGATTCATTTGTTAAAAAGGTTAGATAGAGATGGAGGATATAGTTTTCGAGACAGTCTGCAGAATATTATGAATTAGAAACTGGTAGGAGTTGATAAAAAGAAGATATTTTCGGGGAAGAATGAGTACCAGGCAATGAGTAGGTTGCATTCAAAAAATAGGATCCAAAAATTTTTGAATTTTCTGGATTAAAAGGTGGAGATCATTTATATAGGGAGCGTGATGATGGAAGTAAGGGTGTTGTTTCGTAGCAAAGGCATGATAATAAATTAAGGACCTAGGGTGCCAATTGGAGAGTTTAGGGAAACAAGGAGGAAAATTAGGGATAAATTAGGGAGACATGGATTTGGACAAGGTTTGATAAGGATTCTTTTGTTGAGTTTGGGTTATATCTCCAATCCAAGATTAAATTTCGGCATATTCGGAGGTATATTAAATTTGTGTAGGAGTGGAGTTTAGTTAGTGAAGTGTCAATGGTTAGTAATGAAATGGTTATGCAAAAAGTGGCCAAAGATGAGGCAAACTTGGAGTTTAGGGAAAAGGCGACCCCGGTCTTATTGGATTCAGCATTTTTTTTTGTGAATTGTATTAATTTGAAGCAGATAGAGAATTTTGGGCTATGTTTGGAGGAAGGGTATTGTCTGTTTTGTAAAGTTACGGATGGGATAGGGGGCTATTGTTGGAAAGGTTAACTGCAAGGTAATGGTGCAATTAGGGAGACAGGCAGATCTACTTAGGTGATCAGGTGTTTTATCTGTTGAAAATGGATTTGAGTAGAAGCATTTTGGGCATGCCTGTATTTGCAAGATTTGGATGGATTCTATTTAACTTGATTCAAATGAAATCGGAGCAGCCGGAAATGTATACAGTGGAGTTGAGTGAGTCTGCTGTATTGAATCAATGAGGAAGTTATTGGAGGAGGAGTTCCATAAGCAGTTTCAGCACAGGAAATTAGCTCAGGTCTTCGGGAATTGGTATCAACAATTCAAAGGTGATGTTCCAAGGAATATGGCGAGAGTTCCTGTAGATTATATTTATCGTATTTCTGGTTTCCCAGGATATAAAAATCAGCAGTTTTGTAGCTGGATTCAACCACAGGATGTATAGAGTGGAAGATGTTCCCAGTCTGAAATTTGGTAAAATAAGAAGGTATGATGCGGTTTTACTTGATCCACCATGGAGCGATGGAGTCTTTTTTATTGCCTTCTAGATATTTTTCGATTGGTTATGGTGTTTTTTTGTCAGATAAGGAAATATTAGAATAGAAAGTAGGAGAATTGGTGGATGATGCGTTTGTTGCTCTTTGGGTCACTTACTCAAAAGTTGAATTGGGTTTGCAATATATAATAGAATGGGGATTTCAGTTGGTGGGATTGGTGGTTTGAGAAAAGAAGATGTGATACAGAAAATTTTGGAGTTCTCAGGGGAACTTCGTGAGGCATCATAAGTGGATAATACTGTTTGAAGTTAAAGTGAAGCCCAGATTTTGTAAACAGCATTCAGCTGATGTGATTCAATCTATAGTTCTTGAAAAAAATAGGAAGCCTGACAAAATGTATGAGTTCCTTGAATGGTTGATGCCTACTGGAAATTGGTTGGATATATTTGGAGGGAAAACAAACTACAGATGTGTATGGTATATGGTTGGAAAAAATACTCTTTAAAAGATTCAGAAGGAGGAAAGATAGTACTTTGAATGTGCAAATTGCTTTGGTCAAGCCTTAATTATATATATATATATATAGAGAGAGAGAGAGAGAGAGAGAGAGGTTATCTAGTGTTGAGGTCGAGTAAAGTGGATAATGACGTGAATTGGTGAAACGCGTTTGATGTGTCACTTAAGGATACGGATAGTCGTTGGGCTTTGAAGGATATTATTTATGAGGTAGAAAAGAAATGCTTAGAGCCTTGCGTTTTAATTTTAAAGTATAGTTTACATGGAAAAACTTTTTTACAAAATATATCAACCTTTCAGAGGTTCCTAATAGTGAAAAACAGCGTAGAATTTAAATAAAGAATAAATCAACTACTTCAAAATTGCGGAACCACAAAGAAGCTCTTTACAAACTTAATACTCAACTTTCTCATCGAACAATTTGTCACTTCAAAACAGTTTTTGTCCCATTAAAAATATCTGATTATATGTTATGGAGCCAGTGTAATTGTAAGTACTATGAATGAGTTCGTGTATTGAATAAAAAAGTAAAAATGTATTGCTCGTTTATTGAGTTTTTATAAATAGGAAACTGTAATATTGGTTTTCGAGTGATGAAGTAAAAGCCAGAAAATAAACAAAATCATGGCTTCTCAAAGACAAGATCAATATTTACCGAACAAGATTATCTCCAATTTCATAATAATATAATATTCTGTCTAAACTTACGGTTTTACCTTGAATAAACAGCGGAATATTTTTTGCTTAGAAATTGTACATGTTCACAGGGCACATGGCTTCCCAACCTAAAAAGAAACAAAGAGAAATTATCGGAAAACCTATATTGGAGTACGATATCTCAATAACAAAGCTTCTTGTCTAATATAACAAGATAAAGAACAAGTGGGAATATACAGTGTTGCAATATATGAAAATAAATGCTCTCAAATTTCTTCACTTAGGCATTCATAAAACAATTTATATTTTAATCTACTTCTCAGTACTTGTACATACCTCACTTGAATAAGAAAAATTTCCATCTACAAAGCTTAAAACCAAATTTAATCCTCACACAAGATGATGCGCAATACAAACTATTTCATATATTGTAATCAAAATATAGAAGTAAGAATATATTCATTTGATGTTACTTGTTTCTAGTGGCGCCTATATTTTTAAGAGTAAAAATTGGAAATAATTATTGGTGAAGTATGGATATTTTAATACTGAGAATTTGGAGCCATTAATGTGTAGAAGATATGTCAGTAATCAAGGCTTAGCTGGTTTCATACTCTTATAACTAATAAGTCTTAATATCTATAGTAAGTGCAAAATATACATTTATTGTAACTATACATTTGTGGGGAAGCTGTAACAAGTATTCTATTAGATGTAATACATTCTCAAAAAACTACCATAAAACCTCAGAAAAATTAAGGTAATTTAGAAAATAAAATTCAAAAACTTCTTTCAGATTTCAGGTTTATTCAGAAGGCTATTGTTCATACTCATAAGCTTGTATATTTTAAGAGCTGTACTTCTGTAAAGCTTAGTTTATAGCTATAAGAGATTTTCACGGAAAGCTGTTACAATTAGAGTAAAAACCTGAAATCTTAGTCTTGATACATCAAACATGTGAAATTTGTTGAAAAAGAAAGTTGTGAGTATTCATATGATTATAATGGTGTTAAATTAATGTTTTCACATCAAGGATTAAAATATCTTAACATTGTTGGTTAACTACAGCAGAAAATCCTCCATCTATGTGCAAAAAAATGCCTGTTGAAACCTCGTATCATTTCATAGGTAAAATCTTAACGGTATATTATGGCATTCAGTGCATCATTGGTCATGTATGTTTTCATAAGTGCATGTATTAGAAACCTTTCAGCTATTTGCAAATATAAGCTTAGTTCTAAGTGACACAAAACCCATACACCATTTTTGATTCAGAAAATAAGTTATCTGAAGAATTAAAAAATTATGCTATCCCTCTCATCACATTGAGATAACAATAATTGTTTTCATATGGATAGAGTAAGTTTTTACCAAATTATCTTTCCTAACCTGTATATTCTTTGTTTAAATTTGTTTGTTCTTGTGGTTTACACTTTTCTCTCACTTAGTGCTCTATTAATTGCTTATCTCATATTGTATGATTTGTACCAGCAGGTAAATTCAAAGTTTATAGTATATATGACGTTTCTTTATACATTTGTTGATTTCTCAATCTTCATTAGGAATTTATGTTTGCAGCACTATCTTAGAAGATGAATATTTTTGTTTTGCATTCAAGAAACCCCTTATTTTGGACTTAAGATAGATATCCAAACGGCAATATACAGATGTAATGCGAATATGGACCTTGAGTTTGGAAACTATGGCTAGATGTTAATTGTAGCTATATGCTGTTGTAGTGATGGAAGCACTTTAGCATATGATTGCAACTTGGTAACTTATTAACCACGCAAAGATTATATCCA
Source organism: Labyrinthula sp. Ha (assembly GCA_015227615.1). Taxonomy (NCBI): domain Eukaryota; class Bigyra; order Labyrinthulida; family Labyrinthulaceae; genus Labyrinthula; species Labyrinthula sp. Ha. The sequence continues at coordinate 61,604 of JAALGZ010000061.1, forward strand.
ATTCCAACCGAGTTTTTTCCAATACATAGCCTAGAGAGAGTACGTAATGATTCAGTTATTATCGTAATAAAGACTATATAAAAAATTTTAACCTAACAATCAATAGCGTAGTGCTGATGGTAACTTAATGAATAGTTTTTTTTTATAAGAATTATCGTACTTTTCTGAAAAATCAAATTTTATGTTTTTCGAGTTTGAAGAAAAGATATCTTTATCAGTGAGGCATTCTATCAGCTATCTTGCAGAGAAATGTATAATGTTACTATAATATGCAATTATTGTCCAATATTCCGTTTAAGAACATTTATAATGTATATATATATATGTACCTTTCCAGGTGAAAGTAGACAAGTGTTTATTATTATCCAGCTCGTATTTGGGATTATTTTTGGCGGAAACAATTCACGATTATGTAAATGCCTATTATAATAGAAAATCTGCTCCAGTAACATGAATGGTTTATGTGGTTTTCACTAAGAAATTATGATTTTATTCAAAAAAATAAGTCATATTCCCCTAACTGAGCATAAACACATTAGATGATAGTTTAAGCTCAATATTCAGTAAATAGAGAAATACAATAGTCATTCAGTTAGAAAATAGAATATTAATGAAACCAAAGCATACGGATACTATTTTTTCATCATATGAATAGAATTAGAGTCAGACAGAAGGAGTTATTATCCTCAGTTCTGGTATACATGGCAACATATTTTCATCTGCACTAATCTATGAAAAGCTAAACATTTTGTGTTAACTTTAGCACTGTGGCAAAGAGAATAAAACTTTTAGATTTCATATATTGCTTCAAACTTTATGATCATTCTAAAAATATAAGAAGAAAATTGATATAAAATGTTAACAGTAGTTAAGATAGGTGAATAATTATGATCTGACTAAACCTATGTCATTAGCAGAAATTATATAATATCACCTAAACCTTAAAATAACCTAATCATGTTATCAAAGATGAAATATCATAAAATATGTTTATATATTAATTTGTCAAAATGAAACTGGGTTTAGCTTATTGAAATGCTTCTACATTGACTAATGACATACAAAATATAGAAGCAATGTAAAAGCGAAAACACAGCTCCTTTAGAAAAGATATAACTAATAATCATAGAGGATTTAACCAACTTGGATTCAAAACCCATTTAGTACAGAAAAAAATATATGGAATATAAAGAATAGGAACCAAGCAATGTGAGTTCTAGAACTATGTAGTACATTTTATTTTAAATGAACATGAGCAAACGTTTTTTCCGTTATAAAAGCCTATCAAGACATGTCTAAATGGTGAATTCACTACTATAATTAAGCTTGCTTGATCACAAAATTTTATGAAATTATTAGCGACAAATATTTTGAAGGATATTTTAAGAAAATTTGGTCATAATTTTTCAAAAAGATTATCTGATATTTCTCGTTAGTGTACGTTTGAAATCCAACCAGAATTCTTCTTAAGTTTGTATAAACTCTATTATGGATTAACTTCTGAAAACTTTTCCATAATTATATTTATAACTAAATTAAAATTACTTTGTTTGTTTTTTTGTATGCTATAATCATAACTTGATAAATCCGAATCGGCTTCTTTTGAATAGAAGTATACAAATTACTAAACCAAATTTGATCCCAAGAGTTTACTCGATTAGTAGAATAAAATTCGAGAGTTTCAGATCACAAGGTAAATATACTAAGACAATATAAATTGCTTATATAGTATATTTATCTATTGAACATGAGAATTATAAAAACCTATACATTATAAGCTCATGCTATGTTGTGAAGAATCTTGCGCTACATTGTTCTATTTTAGATAGCGATGTCTTGGCGAAGGATTAAAAAAATGAAAAAAAAGCATTTCCCTTCTCAATCTATGCTGGAACCTTATGCAACTTTTTTTTTAGATATTCTTTTTTATCTTTGGTGAAGAAAATAAAAGAAAACATTGGCATTGAGGTGTTCGACTAGCAGAAATACTTGCGAAAGGTAGAGCTTGTTACCTCACATATGAATATAACGAGCACATTGGTATTGAAAATATGAATACAATAAAATTACCAGTAAATTTTGTATAGATCTTGGAACTGCTTTTTTTTTATTGAAAAGTGAACAGGATGACAACGTTACCAAATATTAATGCACCCATTGCAATGAACTCTAATATTTTAGATTTAACTCATAGTGCATATGTAACAGAAAACATAATATTGCAACAAATCAGTACTAATAGAGGCTAATAATTTTTTTTCCAAAATTTTAACTATGTATTATCAAACAGAAGTGTTTTATTGAATAAATATATAAGTTTTCAACAGCTTAAAATTCAATTTTTCTTTTGTACAAGATGGAGATTAGTTCTCGATGTTTAAAGAATATGTAAAAATAAAAATAAATGGTTATTTTTAATCAGAATACCCTCTTAGGTATTCACAGTTAACAATTTGTCATGAGGCTGTGGATCCAATGAAAAAGATATCTGGGCGTTGAACACAGCTCAGGTGCGGATCTAAGTTTTCCAAAAGAAAAGAATTGAATAATACTCACATCTTAATTAATTCTACTAAAATTGAAATAAATAACTCTATCTGCAAAGATCTTTTTTACATCTCCTATGTTCTAATGGATTGCAATTCTATGCATAAAAAAATAACAGACTTTACTTTCTGACAATATTGCATTACCCTATAGAAATTAAAACCAAAATCCAAAGAAACAAATTATTAAAATGTTTGGAGCTCCTCAACAATCCGCGTCTCAGAACCCACAACTTAAGGCAGCTAAGCTTGAAATGCAAGCTGTTACAGATATGTACAATAAAATGACAACTTTATGTCATGAAAGATGTTTCGCTACGTCTAGTGACACCGATGCCGAGATAAATGTAGGAGAATTAACTTGCACTGATCGATGTGTTGGAAAATATTTAGAAGCTCAACAAAAAGTAGGAGAAATAATGAAAAGAATTCAAGAACAACAACAAGCTATGCAACAGGCTCAACAAAACTTTAACCCATAACATTCATATGTTAAATACTAATTTTATCTTTCCCAATATATAGTACTAAAGCTGTATAAATCCACTCCAAAATATGTTCAAATAACTCAAATGGAATAACTTTTAGTTGATATTCACCTATATCAAAAACTTTCTCCTTCTCAATATATTTCATGTCCTCAAATCTTTCTCCTAATACTCTGACAGATATGAAAAATCCAGTTATAACACAAGCGATAAATACAAACAAACTTTTCTCAATACCTTTCTTCGAATAAAAAACATTAAGAATACTTTGCAGATTAAGATCAATGCAAAGTAAAAGTAAAACAACTTGAATACTTTTGAGTTCCATAAATTTCACAACAACAGATCCAACAAGAAAGGTTATTAATTCACCCATTCGAGGAACATTTTCTAAGAGTCCATAGTTCATTAAAACCCAAAGAAGAGTCATAATCTCACTTGCATCCAATATTTCTTGGCTAAACTGACTTAGTTCAAGTATTTTTGAGTTTTCTTCAAGTAATTTCAAGATCTTCAAGATTTCCAAAGAACCTAAAATTGCAAAATTTATCATTGCTTCAGATCCTCCTTTTCTGTGCAAAACAACAGCTGCTATTGATATTGGCAGGATAGAAGTTAAATTACCCAAATTAACTTCTTGAAAAGGGAGAAAACTCAGCGTAAAAGAAACGAGCGATAATCCAAAGTAGCAAATTCCAAACTTCACCCAGAAAGAATCAGGAAAAGGAATAGATTTATACGTTTGTTCATCTAGTACACTTTTCTGAACCATTTTTTCTTTTTCTCCCGATTCTTGTGCGGATTCATTTTCAGATTCGCTTGCTTTTGATGCTCTTGTAATTTGTTTCTTGGATCTTCTTGACGGACTTGGTGTTTTTGTTCTCGAACGAACTGATTTTCTTGGGCTTTTACGCCTTCTTGCTCCTCTAATATAGGAATCTTCAATCGTTTGTTTTTGATATTCTGCTAAAAGCGCCTTAAAAATTAGGGACGAAGAGAATGTTTACTTTTTCGGCTTTTGACTTGAAATCTGATGTAGTTAACCAATCTGTTATTTCAGATTTATCTGATAGACTTATAACACATTGATACTCAGTAGAATTTCCCGTTCCAATGCGTGTGCCTTCAATACTGAGGATTTTGGACATTCTTAATAATTTCTTATTTCGTTTCTTGTTCAAGTTTTTTCCTACATCCAAGTTGCAGAATGCTATTCATTTTGGGCAGGGTATCATTTCGCGATCACCTTATTGTTATTGCTAAACCCAGATAGTAGATTACCATGGTGAATAAATAGCAATGTTGAAATTCGCATGAAATAACATAATAAATAAAATTCAACTAGATAGTTTATCCCTTGGACTAATTTTTAAGCACATTTTGTTTTGTTATGCCTAAAGACGGCGTTATCAGGATCCAATGTTGGTACGACTGCAGTGAAGGAAGGAGAATGATTCCTTTATTGGCCAATTGCAGATTGTTGAAAAACAATATAAAGCAATTATAGAATAAAAATAATAGGAACTTGGGAAAATACTTTATATTAGAAAGAGAACTATTCGCTGAAGCCTCCAAGGGTGCAAATCTACCATAGACTAAGTAGTTGCAGCATGAAGTAAAGATTTATCAGGAGATAGCAAACATTTTACATAGTTTCTTAAAATAATTAGAGTATTTGTACCTGCATAAATTTTATTTTTAATAGGTACAGTGTATTTCGTTATCCATGAGTGAAACAGAGGGCAGGTGTTGGATTTCGAACTAAAAAAACGAAATAGCTAGAACAGACGCTATAAATCCATGATAAAATACTAGGTACAAGTTTCTTGCAAATTACTATGTGAATATTTATTTTAAATTTCTTATTAGTGTATTAGTTACTATTTTTTAAATTACTGAGGACAGCTGTTTCAGCGCGTAATAAGCGTGGAGGTCTCCGTTGGGACATTATAATTTGCGTGCTGTATGCTTCTAAGATATTAATTAAATAGGTTTCACTTTGCATATTTGCTATTGCGTTTCCTTATATCTTTCAAATTTTCTTACATGACACTTTTTTCGTAAAGATGAAGCATCCAGCGGGGGCATTAAAACAATTAACTTTGAAGCAGGCATATTAAACACGTCCCTAATAAAATACGGTGTCCCAGCAGTATTATTTCATAAATATTATTAAATAAGTTTGCTCACGTTTACCAAAACTAATTACTAAATATAAGAAAGAGTTATTTCCAGCACTAAAAGCTTTTTTACTCTCTCTTTCATTTCATGGTAGTACTTCCATATGTGTCTAAGGCCGAAATAGCGAAAAAGAAATGTGTCATGTTGCAGTTTCAAATCAGGATTTTTTATCCATTCTTGTGGCTCAAAAAAAAGATTGGAAAAATAAAGTTGTTTTAAATTATATCACTCAGAGGCACTAATGTCCATCATACTCTGAAATAACTGGGGATATTATTTGATTTGTTGAAAACTCTTCACAAAATATTTTCAGATATCTTTCTTATTTATTGATTCTCGCAATTTGCCTTCATTTTTTGATTGGCTATTGATATTGATTTGATTATCCATAATAAATTAGGCCATAGGGGGTTGGGTCAAATGATCAGTACATTAATTTTTGATTCTTGTACTGTAACAAAGCGTTCAAAGAACAGGTCATTTTACCCAAATGTCCTCAACTCCCTGATTCTTCCCAGATCATATGGTCATTTTTTATGGGTTTTCATGTGGTGAATAAATAAAATACATTTTCCTGGATCATTTGTCTCAATGTGACGTGGCCCTACTTATCATGGACAATCAATTCATAAACAGTATAGAATCAGATTCATTTGAAAAAATTAAGATCCCAATTGTTTTATTTATAAACAGAATTCAAGTAATTATGAAGAAATTATTAATAATTTTTATCAACTCAGAGGTCTGCAAGTGACTTATTGGTCATTTGTTGCTTCAGTTTTTGCTTCTGCGCATTGTACTATCTGAAGAGATACTCTAACAAGAGTAGTCTAATTCGATAGGGGTTTTGTTGCATAATGAGTTCACGCAAGATTAGAAACATAAATTCATGAGTTATGAAATTACCCATATTTAGTGACTACACTATAATTTACTAAGGCACAAATTGATTACAATATTCTCAGGAAATGCTTTCATATCCTTGTCTAAGATTTCCAGTATTTCTATTCTAAAAGTGCATCCATTTCTACAAAACGTATTTTCCCATAGCACACGGTCAAAGGTAATTTTCTCTACTTCTATAGTTTTTGTTGTTTGCTTTTCCAGTATATAATACCCTTCATTGCCATGTAGAGAATATTATTTCAAAAGTTCAGTTGCAAAAAGGCATAGAGAAAAATATTAATATTCTGCCTTCATAGCTCAAACTAACCTCGATACCATTAGGAACATACCTCTCTAAATCTATTAGACTTAGAATAAAAGTTTGTTTAACGAGAAGATAAACCCAGAAGTTTGGGTATTTATTTACTATTTCCTCGTGCACCGATAAATAAGGCTGAGGCTTTGACCTGGCTGCCTCAGATGAATCATATATATTTTTTAGAACCTGTAAAGGATTCTAATTGCCAACTGGGGTATATCTAACTTAGATGGCCATTGATATCCTCAAGGCTAACCATCAGTCCAATTTTCTTTTTATAATTTTCAAAGTGGCTTGTAGATAAGAGATAAATGTTTGGAAGCCGTTGGTGTATTAAAATCATGGAAGGTGATAGCTGAACTTTTGATGCAAATGGAGCTATGAGTGCATATATATTAAGATTTTTCAACTTTCAATAATACTTTATGTATTCCTAATGAATATATGTCCACATGGGAAATATCACCTTTTGTTATTTGCCAAAATACCTTACTTATTTTCTTAATCAGTTAGGTCTGCTCCACTCCATGAAAGTTAACGTCGTTACTTCACTCAACTTGTCTATGGAGTTAAGTAGTCTTAGATATCATGTTTCTATTTGCAATATATCTGGCCCTAGTAGTTTCTTGTTGAGTTATTTACCCATCTTGTTTGATTCGCAACTCTGGTGAATAATAAAATGGCAAGGTTTTTAAAGCTCAGCTCCTGAACCATAAAACTTATCTTCCAGTTCGAGTACTTTCTATAAATATTGAGAAAAAAATCAAGTATTTTGTGGAATATGCGAGACTAGCAAGGGCCTTAACTGATTGTCCTGCTAACATATTGTTGAATTCAGTAGAGATATATAATGTTCAAACTAATTTTCATATTCATCGTATTTGAAATCGCATGATTATGTTACTGTTTGAATCGATCGATATCGTTGATGATAGTTAACAACACTCTGTTAGAGTTATTTTCTCCTTGATCGAAACTAGTCATAACAGTTAGGAACTGAAAAAAGGTGACAACTATTTTAAAGGCGCTACACCACTTTTATAGTTGTAAAATTGCTAGAGCTTCATTAATAATTTCATTATCACAAACTTTTAAAAAGGAATCTAGTGTTTCTTTAACAAGCTAGAAAGAACCAGGTTTTCTTCAACCATTATCAACGCGCATGATTTGAAACATAGAAACTGGCATGGACTATAGGGGTAGCGCAGGAAGCGGGATCATTGAGGTGGCATTTCTACATTTCATGAATTTTCATTGCGGCTCAGTGAGTCTCAATATCGCATTGAGGAATTAACTGATTATATTGGATAAACACATTGAAAAACAATTATTACAGGCCAGAGTTTTAAATGTCCTAACGACTTCAAAACTGTGGCTTCAGTGAGCTTTAGAACCCTAAATTGTTTGAAGAGGAAGGTTTCTCAATCTGTACCACTGTCTCCAGACTTAGTTTAGTATGGTCGCGCCCGTTTCCTACTTAATTTATAAACCTATTTAACTCTTCGTGCAGACAAACAGATAAAACACTGGGATGCATTCTAGAATTAATTTCGGGAAATAACAAATGGTATATCATTCCTTCTAATCTAATACTTTTACTTGAAAGAACAAAGACAAAGTTATTCATAATAATATCCTTAATAAAACCTCATTCAAGTATCCTTTTATATCTTACAATAATTCCTAAAGAATAACCATTATATTGTAGTCTGGAAGCTGTTGTCACGTTCTGTCTGCTTCTTCAAAAGAATTCATAACAATTGAACAAATTGTCCTTTTATAATTTGTTTTTGCTGGGAGTCATTATGTACAAACTAAACTCATATTGGGCGATACAAATTACATCACACTCCCGATACACCCCATCTTATTCAAGAATTTCTCTCGTCTCGTTTATTATTGTAAATATAGCATATAAGCTTCGAGATATTACTTTTATTCTGCTCTCTCTCATTGATTGTCCCGTTTAAAGTTAATATATCAATTGTAGTCAATATACTGGTAGAAAGTCTTAATTGTCAGTTATGTGGCTTAAATCTATAATTTAATATGGTAATACAATACTGTTAGCTTACCAGTATGATGATAAAGATATTTTTTTTACTACACCAGAGCAAAAACCTGCACGTGTTATCATGCGCACCTTTTTCGGGATTTATAAAATATGTTGTACTCACACTCCTAAAAACAAAACATAAAATAAAAAACTAAATGTCAAAAACAATGCTTTCTTATAAAGTTTTTCTTTCCTTTTACGATGCAGAAAAGAAATCAGCAGAAAAAATGGTGAGTAAAGATTGTTTTGAAAAGTGGGTGAATACTAGAAAAAACAAATTAAAACAGCCCGAAGAAAGTTTTAGAAGAGTTTTAACTGCACATGTTTGTGGATTAGATGGACGAAAACCTTTTCCAGAAGCTGTAGAAAAAAGTTTACTTGTTGAATTAAGAAAAAGACAAGTTTGGAGTTGTTTTAAAGGAACAAAAAGTACAATCGGAGTTCGCGGTTTTCGAAATTACGGTTTTCACGAAAATAAAGAACAAAATTTAAAAATTCTTGCTGAAAAGAAGAAAAATAAAAAAAGAAAACTTGTACAAAAAGGAGATGATGTGGTTTCTTTTTACAGAGAAAATCAAGTTCAAACTCCACCTTTACGTGAAGAAAAGAAATTGAAGAGTACAAATTTGAACTTGAATCAAGATGAAATAAAAAGTACTTCTTCGAAAGATTCTTTAGAAGTTATGCTCAAAACTCAATTAAGTCCTTTTGAAGAACCAAAACCAGAAAGTATAAATTTTCGTTCAGAGCCTTGTCTGAGTTTTAACGCTTTGTTTGAACTAAACAAGGCTTACAATTCACTTGTAACAAAAAATTTAACTTTTTCTGGTTTAGATAATCTAGCTTTAGTTTCTTCTCTTGAACTATCCGTTGGGGTACCATGGGGTTCTCAAAATTCTTCCGGTAACAGTAATTTATTGGTTAGTAAGTTTTTTAAAAGTTTAAAAAAATAAATAATTCTATCAGAAATTAAGATTTAAGAAAACAATTTGTAATAGAATCTAATTTGATAAGAGACTACATCCAACCACCGTTTGCAAGATTTGCTTTTAAAATAATGCTTTTGCAACTATCCATAATATTAAAAATATTTTCAGAACTTGTTGAATTTGTTACATGAGAATAAATCTCTTGTCTTCTTTCTTCATCTGGTGCTTGACTTTCATAAAGATCCTTTAAATATGAAATAGTATTTTCATAAACTAATCCAAAATCATCCACAACTTCATTTCCAGGTTCTTGATAATCTAAACCATAATTTAAAACAGGTCCTTCATAATCTATATTTCTTTTTACATCACCTTTACTAACTTTAAAAGGAATTGTTCTTAATTTTGCAGTAAATAAATCATCTTTATTCAAAAATAGAATAAATGGAACAGTTTCAAAAGTTTTCAAATTAACTTGTTCTTTGAATAATTCAACACTTTCATGTTGTCTTGAAACAGTATGATCTTCATATAATACTTGATTATATTCACTGATTGCAACAACAAATAAAACAGTTGTAACCGAATCAAAACTATGAATCCATTTTCTTCTTTCATTTCTTTGTCCACCAACATCATGCATTTCAAAACTTGTTTTTTCAAAAGCAAATTTTTCTATTACAACACCTGAAGTTCTTATTCTAGCACGTAATAAATCATCATTCGAAGGTTTAAAATCTGCTTGAATATTATAAGCACCAACTTTAACTCGTGCTAAATTTTTTGAACCAACCTTTTCTGATTCTTTTGTTTTAACACTAATTCGTTTCCAATTTTCTTCTCTCATAAAATATTCAAGTGCGTCTTGTACTTGAATAGATCCACGATCGCTCCAAGTTTTTTGTACATCTTTATTATTCCAAATAATCTCAATAGCCCAAGCTAAATTTCTAAAAGCATCTTGAGAATCTGCTAAATCTGGTGGAGATATTCCATTTCCTTTATTTTTTCTTTTTTTTTTTTCTTCTCTATCATGTTCATCAACAGCACTAATAGCTTCTTGCATTCCATCTCCTTCAAGAAGTTGATCAATACCAACTCTACCTTGAGCTGCTTTCAATAAAGTTTTTATATCTGTAATTATATTTGTATATATTGCTCTAGTAAACGTATTCTTCTCTTCTGGTGAAAATCTCTTATCTTCTGTGTATAATAACTTCATTTGTTTAAACAGAGTTGATTTTCCTGACTCACCAGTTCCTAAGAGGAGAATCTTTATTTTCCCCTGCTCTTGTTCATAAGCGTTTTTTAAATTTTTAGTGATTTCTGCGTTTTTCTTATCTTGTTCACTTGTCCCACCAAAACAGTTACCCATTTGTTCTTTCTTGTTTTATTGGAAAAGAGGCTGTCTAGTTAATTAATTTAAACGAAGTTCCTAGCTTGACTGAATACCTTGGTACCTTTTTTCGAATGATACAGGAGTTGTCAGAAGTATTTTGTTTCGATTTAATTATTTCTTTTCCTAGCGTATTCTAACTCTGGTTAGGATATTTTTATTGGTTGTTTACACCAATCAAATTAAAATATTTTATTTTGTTGAACCGACCGTTTAAAAAGATCGAACTGTATAATAAATATACGATACAATTCTTATGTGACCAATAGTATTGTGTATGAAGAATACGATTTAATATTGATACTATTCATAAAGCCGTTGTTTTCTTCAATACAGATTCAAAAAAAAAAATTTAACACAATTCTTGAATAGAACATATTTCCTACTTTTCTTGTTCTATAATATCGAAAGACAGTTTATAAAACAGATATACAAGCAGAATATCAACCTTAAAATTGAATATACCCCCCCCCCTCTTACATATTTTTCTGTAACACCACTGTTCAGAGAACTTTCGTATGGCAACAAAAAAATAGTTTTAAGTACAAACGCCAGAGTTTATATGCTCTGCTGTGCTTTACATGGACTTCCCCCTATTCTCCATGAAGAAAACAACTTCCTAGAACATACGAACATTTTCTACACATTTTTAATGCTAAAATTCACTTTACTTACTGCCATTTTTTTGCCTTAGTAATAACAGGTAGAAAATAATGATCATATCTGGTTTGTTCATGAAATATGTGTTCATCAATTTTGGTGGAAAATTAAGGTGACTCACATGTTACCTTCTGATGAATAAAAAAAGATTTTTTTTCATTCATTCACAACATGAACGTCTATGACTAGATATAAGCCATAATTTCTTAAACTATGCCATACATCTTTACAACACCAGTTCCACAACTTGAGGTATTTGTTTTGTTGAATTTTGCTAAGTAAATATTATAATAACCTAGAGGAAATCGTTGAAACAACTTTCCAATGAGTAAAATGAGTTGATTCAGTATTATTTTTTTTTAGCAGGCTTATGGTAGTACAAACAGTACGAGAATATTAGCCACAAAAACTCAACCTAAGCTTTTCCTTTTTTATCTAAGTAATGAAAAAGAAAAAAAAAATGTTTCAAGAAACCCCTCCAACCGAGAAATACAATAACAAGAATTGAATGCCAGAATTCCAATATAACTGAACATTATCGAAACTTATGAAAAGGGGAATGGTTGGCCCTGAGTGCAAACGCTTTCGGAAACCGTTACGAAACAGGTAAACCGACACTGTCGTGAATAGAAGGACAACTAGATAGCACCTTAACCTAGTAATGGCAGACCTTGGCTTCCTGTTAGGAAGCAAATAAAAATCCATCTGAGTAAATGTCCGCACAGCTTTGCCGTTTTAGCAATATGAGAAGTGATTTTATCAATTATACAAAGATCGAAGAGATTTACTTTATCTACTCTAAATTAGCAATCTCCTTAAACAGAAAAGTTGTCACATTTTACCCTTACAGGTGTTTACAAAATTCAAGAACCTCTACTATTTTATCAGTAATTGTAACAGGCATTGTGTAGTTAATAAGTTAAGAGTATTTTATTACAAGTATATCCATCACATGCCGGGAATATGATTAAGGAGTTCAACGTTTTCATAATAGAACCGTAGAATTTTATTTAATAGAGAGAGAAATAAGTTTTATTTTTTATTGAACAACCCCAATACCCAAATTAATTTGGATGACGTCATATGGATTGGAGGATACAGGCTTACTGAAAAGAGCAATAATAACGTAAGACAGCGAGTAAATTCTCTCAAGAAGGGTTCCCAAACTATCAACGACAAACTGTTTGAAACTGGGAAAGTATCTATTGACTCAGATGCATCCCATAATAGAAATTCATGAGTCAAAATGATGTTTGATCAACATTTTTCTTCACATAAAATAAAGACACTCACCGTACCAAGAGATTCAAGATATTGAAATAGGCGGGAAGGATATTACACAGGTGTTACTTACTGGAACTTGCTTGCTTTCAAAAACACCAAAACTAATACAGAAACTGAATCTAGAGAATACAAAACACCTAAAATACTCCGTAGCGCTTTTCAGCAGGAATTGCATACCTTGAAAAATGGCGCAATATAATACTGTACAAGTAAATCAACTTGATTGAACTTCAGTTTAAGAGAGCTTTTTCATTTTTTTCTCTGAACTGTATAAAAATGGCGACAATAATACCGTTACGAAAGGAATCAAAGAAATCATAACATTCATAATGACCCTCACAGTCTATTCAAAGCTTGAATCAAATATACAAAGTCAAACCTAAGTAATAGATGAGAGGAGGGGTTTATTATGCATTCTACATTCCAAAAAAGAAACCCAAAACTTAAACTAAGGTTGTCATATCACGCAGTAATTAAAATTTCCGCCTCTGGATTAACCTTAGAGTAAAGAAGCATTTTAGTCGGAATAAGCGATACTAGAAACACCTTTGACTTGTTTTAGCCCATTGTTCGCAAGATATAGTTTACTGGAAACATGATACATAAATACGATTTTGTAAATATGCTGGTAAAGCAAAAAATTTAAATCTCTGTGTTATATATTCAGGAACTGTAGGAGCCTACTAAGCATATCATTGTTAGAGTTACAACCAGTGATGAAAAAGCTGAATGTGCCGTTGAAGATTCTATAATATATACTTAGATGAGTGGGAAGCGAGTACAGAATTTAGGAACTAGAAAACAAATTGGCTTATAGAAATAAGAAATAAAATGAAAGAAAGGGCCTCACAGAAAATGGATCCTCACAGAAAATGGGTCCTCACATAAAATGGGTCCTCCCAGGAACTCTCAGGAAATACATACTCTGAATCTTTTTATTCCTAAACCAGATTAATTCATAGATATTTTCCCTAAGATTCCCTATACTTTCCATGGCAGGAAAATTTCATGATACTTTGAAACACCGATTGATATCTCTTACCAATATTCGCAGAAAGATTTTGAGAAAAGTCATTAATTTACAACTCCAACTTCTAAAAATACTACCAATAGGCCTTTATGTGATAAAGTGTCGCTAGTTAACTGGAATAAGCGTAAGCAAAACCGCCTACTAAGATTTTCAATTATATACTAAAAGAAAGAAAAGGAATTGCTAGCTTTATTCATTAACTTCTCAAAGTAATGTTTTGTAACTTGAGCTTGATGTTCATTTTGACTTTTTATACAGTTTAATTATATACGTATGCAATTGTTCAAGTTAATTGTTGAGGAAGAGCTTTGAAGCGAGCAGAAAAGCAGACGTTGCATGTATGGATGTGTATGCAGATCCAACAACTTCGAGTCCTTGTTTAGTTCTTATGGTTTCTATCACGTGGATAGTCTTGAAAACAAAAAATAATAGGAAAGAAAAAAAAGGTTTCCTTAAAATATACAAAACTTAGCGGACAAGGTTCTATTTTTCAATGAGTGGTAGCATTTAGCTACAGAGTTTCCAAAGGCTACTGAATGAACAGCCGAAATATCTGTAACAATGAAAAACATTAGTTAGAGAAAACTCATGACCATTGCAAGTCTGGGAAAGTTATCAGTAATGTATCTGTTATTTATGTAGAAGAAATGTTTCAAGAATTTGTTTCTGATGTCTACGCTAGAGAAACTGCAACCATATAGGGTTACTATGAATGTCCACTACAGTGTCTGGAACCTGGAACGGCAAATGTATGAGGTTGGAATAATTAGAAATCAGAAAACCGAGGAATATAGGGATAAATCCTGATCATAGTGTTTGTGAAGGCTGGTTTAAACATCAATCTTGTATATATCTCTTTTCAGATTTACTGCTTACAATGAAATGAAGCTGACGCCACATGAATTAGCTAAATCAGATATAAGCTCTGCAATACAACAAGCGGCTTAGGTATTAAATATAAAACACCCATTCCCAAAGAAGAAACTGATAAAAACAGTAGAAACTGAATCTATTTACACTAAGCTCCTACCGAAATTAAACTATGTACTATAATTCTGGAACTCGAAAATGAGCTATATTGTTGTTGGGTTAGGGTAGTTTGCTCAGCGAGCCATTCTCTCTTAACTTCCTAGCTCATGTTTAGGATCTGAAGATAACGCTTAGGGATCACATGAACCGCCACCCACAGATAATGCTTTCTCAAAGGTAAGTAACAGTGAATAAGCGGAAGATTATCACCTATTGGCTACACGGGCACTCAACCAGACCCCTAACACACTAAAATATAATATGCTGTCCTTAAGCTCAACATTTAAAATCATCATTCCCTGCTGCAGCATCGCCAATATAATTACGCCTAATTCTCCAACCAGTGACTGCATACCTCACTCATCGGTTCACACTCTAATCTTGAACCTCCCGCACTACTAGAATCTTCCATCATCCTTCAACACCAGTATGTCCGTCGCAACATTACCAGATGACAGAGCGCACTTCTTTTTCAAGTGGCGTGATATGTCATGTTTTCTTGGCTAAAATAATTATTATGAGCACTAGGAAGGAAAACTTAGAATAAATTAATGGAAGAATATCACTGTCTATGAAATGGATCATAGGGTTTGTATATGAGAGCTTGGCCAAGAAAGTAGCAAAATTGAACATAAAGAAATATTAATCACTGTGAAAATTCCTTAGCTCTTGTTTAAAAAAAGAATTCATGTTGTAGGTGGTTCTGTAAATCTGAATATTCTCCTCAAGGAGTTCCTTGAATTGTATTAATATATACTTCAATTTAATCGACTGAATTTTCTCGTTTCTGTAGGAAGTGCATATTTTTCTTATTCTAAGAAAGTAAATGAAAACTAAAACAAAACGGGCAAAATGATCTTCAGTTGATAACTCACTTCATCGTGCCATGTGAAAACCCCAGATGGCAAAAATACTAAACAAAACAAAAAAAGCAAGATCATTAAAAGTATACTCAACCAAGATCTTCAGTGCAGTAATATTGAAACATAGAATCCATCAGGCTAGTAAGGTTTTCACATAGTTGCTACTTAGCAACTCATCCAAGAGTTCATAACATAACTTTCTTTTCATTGTTTCCACAATTATATCCAATATATTGAAAACTTGTCTCGATAACATTCTCATTCCCGTTAAGTTTAATTCCCGGAAAAAACTTCCCGGCATTATGTACCGAAATTTAGGGGTGAATGGAAACTAAAATAATAATTTAACATAACTATTACCTCTATAAGGAACTAGGTATTTTGAACAATTATGTTTATCAAACTGCAGATAACTCTATATTGTAAAAAGTAAAGAAACAGTGTAATCTAAAATAATTACTTGGGTAAAACAAAATAAACATACAAAATAAACAAGAATAACAACTTTACAATGTCAATAAATCCAAATATAATTATTTCCGAAGAAGAAATTCGAACTTATCTTTCCCCTGAAGAAGAAATTCTACACGTATTTGGACCTACGGAAGAAATTCTCCAAAAATTAAAATCACTGAACGCGTATTTAAAACAAAGTGGAACAAAAAAAACTCGCAGACAATCACTTGTTGATTTAGTTCCTTTAAATACAGAACCTACACAAGAAAGTATTAATCCTTTTCTTTGTTGTTTTCTTGGTCCTTGTTATACTTCAAAGTTACAAGAAAATAATGAAATGTATTCAACTATGAAAATTTTTGTACTTACAAATAAAGGAATTTATGGTATTTCAAAAAAAAGACCTGGTTTTGAATATAAAGCTTGTGGATTAATTCCAAGAACACAAAATCCATATGGATATGAAGGAAGATTATTTTATAAGTATGAAAATATTCATTCTGTTCTTTCTCATGGAAAATATCACTTGGAAGTAATTATTAATAGTACAAATAAAACTATTGTTTATACAGAAAATGCAGAAGATGCGAAAAATAAAATATTAGAAGTGAAAGAACAGTTTGTTAACGTTTAAAAGAACTTCTTGAATAAATCTAAGTTTTCTTTTATTACAAATTCTGCTTGTGCAGAAAGTAAATTAACTTGAGGAACAGTTAAAGATAAAGAAGCTCTATTTTGAAAAGTTGTATTATAATATGGAAACCTTTTAAATATAGATTCTTCTTTTCTTATTTCTTGAAAAGTTTCTTTTGGTAATCTTTTTTCAAAATTATCACATTTTTGGTTGTATATAAATATTATATCAACTATTTCTCCACCTTCAATATTCCAAGATCTATTTGGTAATACTTTTAATCTTTTTCTTACTATTCCACCTTTTCCAGAAACTATATTTTTTACTAAGCCTTCCATAACTCCTTCTAAATCACTTTCTTTAAATACATGAGTTGACATATAATTATATTGTAAACTCATAAATTTTATGCAACCAAAAAGTGATAAAAAATCTGTACAAGCTGCTTTATAATCTACTTGAACAAACTCTTGATCAAATTTATAAGTTACATATTTTGAATGTTCTTTATAATGAATATCAATTGGAGTTGCAGTATTTACAAAACATACAATTTTATTTACTTTTCTTTGTAAAAGTGCCATCAAACCTAAATTATCAATTAAACCTCCATCACCAACATTTAATCTTGTTGGAGTTTGATATTTTCGAAATTGCAACATTTTTTCTGAAAAAAATGGTGTATATAAAACTTCTGGACATAATCTATCAAAATATCCTAAATTACTTACTTCTGAAGCAAATGCAGCACTACTTGCGCCAATTGCATCTTGTAAAGTAAAATATTTATCAACTGGATTAAAAGTTTTTACATCCATATATTGTGATTCGTTATTTAAAGGAAGATATTGTTCTTTTGTATCAACTGTACCTTGTGCATTAACAGCATGGGTTTCGATAAATCCACCTCCAATTGTTAGTATAGTTGATTCATCTTTTGCTCGCAACCAAGTTCGCGCAAAATTACTAAATTTGCGAACCCTATGATAATCCATTTGTCTGTTTTGTTTGTAAAATGGGACCCCTGAATATAAAGGAGTAACTTGAAAAGAGTCTCCATATCCTGTTGTATGTCTATCTGGACCTAAAAGTGTTGTATTTATTATCAAAAACGGTTTATCTTTTCCTAGAATTGTAAAATTAACATCTTCTAAATGAGGATTTCGTGATCGAATATCTTGAACTTGTGCATAATTATATGCAAGTAAAGTATTTTTTAAACCAAACTCTTTTAAAATACTATCTCCAATTAATTTCGTCCATAAATTACGCGCAGAAACAAAATGAAAAAAGTTTACAAATGTTTCTTCAAGTCCACGAAAATCTTCTGTTGTAACTCTTGTGGCAATTTTACCCGGATCATTATTTTGTAAAAATACAAGTGATAGATTTTCAGGTTGAGTTGGTAAACCAAGTAAATCTTCATCACTTTCATTACTATAGCAATAAATACTGCTTGCCCAAGATCCACCAGAAACAGCAGATGCGTAATCAAATTTTGCTCCCAGCTCTGATCGTAAAGCTCTCAAGTATCCACAAGTTAAACTTAGTGCACGTGAACCACCTCCACTAATTGCAACACCAACTGGATTTTCAGGTACTAATTCAAGCTCAACTTCTGGGAATTTATGCATTGAAGGTACTTGCATTTGAAAAACTTTCGCTTGTACGTTCTTCGCTGGTGGACTAGGCATCTCCCCATGTAAACTGTAACAAGGTAAAGCACTTTTTAGCCCATTATTTTTTGGTCTAGGTCTATTTACTGCATTAACCCCTTGAACAAAACTAAATGATCCACTAAATGATGCCATTTCTTATATTTTTTTCTTTCTTTTTGTTTAGAAGTTAACTTTAACGTTTAGGTAGCGCAGTTTGTTATTTTGGGTTCCCGAATTCGGAACAAATATAATGTGTAGGAAATAAAAATACAGAATATGAACAAAATATGTACGATAAGAGAAGATAAAAAAATATAAAAAAATAAAAAATGGGATCTTTATATAAATTAAAACACATTTTATAAAAGTTTCTTATAAATAAAAGAAAAAGTAAAGAAAAAAATGTCTGTTTTGGAAAGTTTAATGAGTTATTTTAAATATAATTACAGTGAAAAGAACTTACAATTATATATTTAATATTGATACAAAATAGACAAATATATAGAAGAGAAGACTGCGATAAAAAGAAAAAGTATTTAAAATTGGTTCTTTTTATGAAAATAAAAATCAATGAGTTGTTATTAAAAATATATTTTGTTTTGTTTAAATGGGTTTTATTTGTACTTAGTTTTCCTTTTCTGTTGTCGGTTTACTATCATGATGTCATCATAGTGTCAATAACATTGATTTCCGGTCTACCAGATGTAGTTTCTAAGAGAGGCTAGAATAAATAAAGTTAACCTTTCAGGAATGTACTAGCTTGATAAGTATGCGTTACCAGATATTTGAGAAGAAATTTGTTTCAATATTTATTTGTATATTCTACTATATGTATCCTATCTTTGCTTTATCTAATGACCTTGAAAGTTTGGCGAAGAAGTCTAAAATATAGCAGCCTAAGAAACATAACTGGTAGTCATAGAACTATGATAGCGTAAGTTATAACTTTAGTGAACGTTGTAATAGTTCCATAAACATGTGGCAAGCCAAATCAGGGTCTGTAACAACATAATCTAAAGATATCTTCAACACTGAAAGTTTTGCAGTTACTCGCCTTCAGGTCGTTCACGTCTATGTTTTTTGTATTTATGTTAGTTGCATCAGCCTGTATGAATCCTCATTCTTTCTCGGTGTCACCTAATGCATTCCACCGGGAAAACCAAAGATTAAAGGGAAAGGTGTTTAAACGTTCATATCAGAACGGATCCCAACAACATAATTAAGCTATTATAATACTCTCGCAACACCCAGAAATTGTCTAGTCAATGGCTTGCCCTGTTTACCAAGTTCAATGTACCCTATTGTTCCGGAAATAAAGAACAAACTTACAGCTATCTCCAAAACTCACCCTCTTTTATATTGGTTATCAATCATATATTCAATACGAGCCCTCACGAATGATTATTCAACAAGCCATATGTAAAATCTTTGGTACACTTTCTAGCTTATCCTGGAAACATATACTCATTTTCGTGAATGGATGCGGCCGCATTCAAGAAAATCAACAAAAGAAAGTTGATACTCTGGAGGTAAATAGATTCCACAAGCGAAAATGAAACATGATAAAACATAAGGCCCATTCGACTTAAGCCTACTAGTGGCTTCTACTATTTGCCCAGTTAAGAAATAATGAATTTAACCAAGAAAAAATGTTTTTTATAAAGCATGGAAAACTTTTACACTAGTTGTGAGATAATAAAAACTATATATTACCGTTAAGTTGCAATAAGTCATTTTGAAGTATATGATACATCTCGAAATGACAATTCTGATAAAGTATACTCGTTAGACCAAAGTTGTAGGCTGAGACACAATAAATGAATTATCTATGGTTGGTATTCCAGATTTGGAAGAAGTCTTATCTTTCATTTTATATCTAGTGCAGTTTTATTTTTGGTGATTAAGTATAAACTTATGAAGTTTCTTTTAACTTGGTATGGAATTCTTAGAGCTAAAGCTAGAGTACCTGCACGTAGTAAATTTTTCTATTTGAGCTATATGAAATTACTAGAGGATAGTAATAGAGCTGTTTTCAAAAAAAATTTAACAATTCGTAATATTTCTATATAATTGCAGTCGAGTTAAACAGAGCCAAGGATAATTATTAATTTAGGAGATTTGTAAAGAAACAAATACCGAAGAAATCTATACTTTTTACGATTCTCACCTAAATTTCCATATATATATGTAGGAGAAAAATGGCTGTCAAAAATCAGATACCAATAAGAGCAATAATGTAGCTGTGTTATTTAGTAGTAGATTGTGGAGCATGGCTTCTTTGCAATGAACTACGAGTACTAAGTGAACCTAGGCATTATGGTTTGGCGTTGGTTTGGTTCTGTTAACAAGTATTGTAAGTTCGCAACCCCCGGAAACTGGTTTGGGAAGAAATTTATCTTAAGATGATGTCAACTTATTTCTCAAAGTCATTGTGGGCATTATGTCGAAAGAAAATACTTTTCTTTGTGGTTCACCACTAAAATTTAAAATTTTAAAGCCGACGGGAACCAACGCTATTAAAATTTTGGACTGATTCTTACTGTAGAACCATGCGTTAAAAACTTGCCTTAATAAACTAGAATGATTCATAGGCATAAAGAGCACAAGGGAAATAGCACTAATGAAAAAGGTTCAATGCACATATTTTCTGAGCAGTTTGCAGCAACTATAAACTTTTTATAGAAAAGGTATATCACAGGGTTCTAATATATAATTATCAATTAGTGAATAGAGGTTGACCAATTTCTTGAGCTGCTTAGTGGAACCAACGTGAGTGAGGGCAATTAGGAAATATCTATTTTCTAAGAATTTTGGTGGTCTGTACGTTATAGTTAGGGATGACTGAGGAATCACAAAAGCTCCATTAAATTAGATGTATTATTTGTATAAACTGCAGAAAACTCGACTTTGTTGCCATCTGCTTTTAACACTTTCAACAAATCAATATTACTTAGAGTTTCACCAACTCAGTGATGAGTTTGATATCCAAAGTTTTTTCCTCGACTTATTCTTGAGCAAGGAATCATATATATTTTTGAAAGTAAAGAATGGAAACATATAATAGACGCTGTTCGCAGAGAATCTTCATATCTTTGTGGGAAGCATTGGAAACAAACATTGTACTTGTTGCTGGAGCAGAAATACAGGTTATCATTCCTAATACAGAAATAAAGGCGTATGTATCCCTCTTAATTTTAAAATCAGTACTTAACCATTAAATCTCGAAAAGTAAATAAACTTCTCATATTCAACTAGTGATTCCTAATTGTTTTGTATGCACTTTTTTTAGTACTCTTGAAGAATTGGATTCAACTTAAGCAACAGGATTCTTGAATTATGAAAAAAGACTAAGAGATAGAAACAATTATTAAATTAGTTTTATTTCTGATTTAACTAAAGTTTTAATCCAACAAAAGGGAGACTATGCGGTTCAGGACTCGCCCGTTTAATGGGTTTTGCATATCAACATATGCAATTTACTTTGGTTCGACTCTGCTCCTATGCACGAAAAATACTGCTGGAATGAGATCAAAAGCAACAAGAATACGGTGCCTTAGTTTGCATTTTTTTTAGAATTTATTCTTCTCTAAATAACAAGTAAGTAATTCTAGATATTGATATAATGCATGTGTTAACAGGATCCACCAATTCCTAACTTTGTTGATATGACATTACCGTAGAAAACATGATACAAGAAACAATAAATGATCAAGAACTGTACATAATTTTGTTAGGGAAATGTGGCTCTGGAAAGGTATAAATATATAAATTTTTAACATTATAGAGCTCATTAGCTAATTTTCTCTCCACTCCAATTTCCCAAACAAATCTAAACACCAATTTTATTTCAGCAGCTTCACTTTCTTCTGTAACTAAACAATGCCAAGAACTTAAGCTGCCATTCTCTTCTTCAAACTTTAAAAAAATACATATTGTGGACACACCAGGGTTCTCAGGACTTGATCAATCAGAGGAATCTTCTCTTTCTGAACTTAAAAGTTACTTTACACGTCTAATGAACGTCAACCCAAAAGCCGTATGTGCTCTTGGTTTAGTCGTTTCACTCAATGAAAGAATAAATCAAGAAGATTTAAAAAATTTTGGACTTTTGGGAACAGTTTTTGGAATGAAATTTTATTCTCATAGTTTTCTTTGTTTCACACATAGTGATCGACTTTCTTCTGATGTTAATCTTGTAGAAGAAGAGTTTGAGAAATTTCTAGGAAAAGTTGAGGAAGATGTTAAATCCTTTTTAGATGAACCTCTTGGACCTAAATTTTTAGTTAATTCATCTAAAAATAGATATATAAGAAAAATTGAAGCGGAAAATAGAGTTAATTTAACTTCCGAAGAGTTTGTGAAAATTTTAGATGTTTCTGGTATAGCTGGAAAAAAAAAGGATCTTGAACTTCGAGGTAAAAAAGCAAGAAGAATGCGTCAAAAAAAAAGAATTGAAGAACAGAGGGAATTGAAAAATGATGATGGCATTATTTCTTCGATTCTTTTTGATATAAAAACTACTTTTTATAGTGTACTTGGAATAAATCAATCTTCAGAGAAAGAACATATTGTCTAAAGATAGAGTTTAATCAACTCATCAGAGACTGCAGATGGAGTTAAAATTCCAAGATCAGTAAAAAGTAGTTGAATATATTTCGGTGGAGTAAAATCTGCAACTAATCCTTTGCTTTTAAACCTTTGAAGTGGAATCATTTTTTCTATTTCTTCTCCTTCAGCTTCAATTTCTAACTTTTCAAGCATTAAATTACATTCATTAGCTAATTCTTGTTGATTTAAAGGAAATAATCTTGTAAATGTTTGACTTTCTGCTATTGCATAAAAAGGTACATTAAAAGTTTTTGCTATAATAGCAATATTATAAGTTCCAATTTTATTTATTATTCCACCATTTTCACAAACTCCAAAACTTGAAACTAAAACTAAATCAATAGAATCCATAAAAAAAGCAACTGCACGATTTGTTATTACTTTTCCACCACGATTTCTTAATTCTTCTTCTTCTTGTTTAGTTAATCCAACATCATCTGTAATAAATAAATTTATATTTCTTTTATTATTATTAAAATATTTTCGTAATAAATTTAGTATAATTGAATTTCCTCCATGGATTAAAATTTTCTTTTCTTGATTTGAATTAAAAAAAAAATCATATGATTTTTTAATTATTTCATCTTGTGAAATTTCACTTTGTTCTTCAAAATCTAAAGTTTTTTCAAGAAGAATATCTTTTAAGTCAGCAAAATCCAAAAGTTCATCAGATAGATTTTCTATTTTAGTTGAGTGTAAAGTTAAGTATCTCAAAAATTGTTCACAAGTTGCATCAACACCTAAAAGATGTGTAAATCTAAATTTTCCTTCTCTTTGAAGAGATATAAATGATTTTTTAATTATTTGTATTGACTTATGTAAATCTGCTTGTAAACCAAGCATTGTTTCAGATGTTGAAACTTGAAGAACTCTACGTAAAGTAGAGATAACTGAAGTTAAGACATTTGGATATTTATTTATCGATTCAATAAACCATTCTGCCACATTTGCCAATGTGGTAGATTGCTGTCTAGCAATCATTCGTGGTGATGTCGGTGGAGATTCTTCTCTTGTTTCTGGCATAGTTTTAACTTCAAAGATAATGCACCAGGTGAGAATTGAACTCACGATCTTCTGATTACAAGTCAGATGCCTTACCACTTGGCCACTAGTGCTATATTTCAGTACATCACTTATTAAGAAATATACTATTAGTGTACAGCATTTTTTTTGTGTATCTTAAACAGCACACATTGGAAGTTAAATAAGATAGAACTACGAAATTGCGATATAGACAACTTAGTTGCACCAGGCTATTTAAAGAGAGATAATAGTATGTTGGTAGTAGTTTAACTTTGGGTGAAGTCACAATTCTTCTACGGAGTTATCCTCGCCAACTCCTAGGTACATATTTATAAGGAATAAAATCTACTTTCCTGTAGCTTTGCTGGTATTACAAAGCACAAACAGTTTGATACCAGGAATAATTCATTTCAGACATATGTTTAGTAGAGGTTTCATTACCTTACCGTTGCAAGTTTTATCCACACCTTCAGAAAACTTACTAGAGATTTTTTCCCTGAACAGCCTTTGCAAGACTAAGAAGCTCAAGAACCTTTAAGAAATCTCATAAGAATGATTATCCATACCATTCTGAACCAACCTTTTGTCTTTTCGTTTCTTAACCAGTATTGAAACAACAAATCATTACCAGAAATTTCAACAGATACTTTATTTCCATAACCTTGAATGGGAACTACCTCTATAAAAGTTACAAAAGGATAATTTCAATGGAAGCGTACAGGGTATTTGAACTCTTTAGTTTCAGGTGATGCCAAAGGTTTGAAAATTTTGATGAAGAATCTTGCGGAGAGTAGCGATCACTCACAACATCAAAATAAGTCTTAGAATGTCTTTTACGGCTACTCGAAAAACACGAAGAAATCCTTGGCACCTGCAAATGAGAGCCCAGTTTGATTTAAACCTGTCCACTGGCTTATACTAGAAATCAGAAATATGCACATCCTTATTAGATTCTCTTAACTCTAGCAATTGTGTTTAAACAAAATTAAATGACACCAGTTTACATTTTAGAATCAAAATTATCTTCATCATAAAACTTTTTCTGTGAAACAATAATTTTGGATCAGGACTTCCAAATAATTTTAATTATGCAATTTTGGCTTGGAACTTAATTTTATAGAAATATTGCCACAAATTCCACCTCTTAACAAAAAGTCATATGTTGAATACTTCTAAAGTTAATTCAAGAGAAGTTGTACTCTCAAAAACTAATTTTCTTCCAGAAGACAGTGGCTAGCTCATTTTTATAATCCAAGGGAGCACTACGATACCTCTTAATATATATATATAAGCATCCTCTGGATCATAAGCAGTTTCTAGATAGTTCATCGATTGTGCCTTTCATTGTGTATGATTTTTTAAACACACAGTTGGCTCAGTTGTTAGATATTTTTTCAACATGGTGAGTACTGTTGCTTGAATCTAAGTTGTTTTCAAATATTGCTCCAAATTGTTCCAAGATTGGGTTTTTGTATAGAAATTTTCAAATGCCTTCCCTAAGATAAATTAATTTCCTTTCTTGAAGCATTCTATTATTTGTTGGAGCTAGACTACTTACAAAACCCGGTCCTCCCAAAGGATTTTAGCTCTAATAATGCTACTACAATAGCTCCATATTTTGCTAATATGGAGCACTTAATTACATTCTGATCTGGAACTGGGTTCTTTGCGTTTTTTTTAATGTAACTGTGAGTTAACTCTTAATTGTAGAAAGTAACTATTTGTGCAAGAGATAACCTCAGTGTAAAATTAGTTCCCAAAACTAAGAGCCTGAAAACATATATAAAGTAAAGATGCAAATTATATGCAAAAGAGACTAACTTTCTAAATACATTGTTTGTATTGCTTTTTCCAGTTTTTCACAGACGGCTTAACCTTTTTGTTTCCAAAAAAAAACATATGGAAATAATACTCTATGTGGACCTCTTGAGTGTTTACAAATGAGATAATACTACTAAAAGACACTTTTATACACTATAATAATTATAATAATGTATCTTTTAGCTATAGTAATACACTATTTATATAAGACTATATATAAATCATATAAAAGTTTCTTAATTTAAATGACGTTATGACTGTATTTTACGGTAACCTATATTCAGCAAAATGTTCTCATTAAATGTGATCAAAATAAGAACGGACAATAAATTGTCGTTATCAATAAAGTACAGATGAATTGTATAAACAAAAAGAAAACTCTTAATCCATATCTAATTCGTATATATATATATTTAAATATTACTCATAGAACAAATTGATGTTAAAACAGGAAGACATGTTGATGGAATTCGTTTTAGTTTTTTAAATGGTCAAACTTTTGTTCATGGTTCTTTTTTAACGGGTGAAAAAGAAGATTCATTTCAGGTAAATATAACCGTTGAGAATTAAAGTTTAGGTTGGAAAAGAAAAACATGAATATATTGTTAAAATATCTGGAAGGCAAGGAAAGCTGTTAGATGGGGTTCAGTTTACAACGAATTATGGAAGAGTATCGCCTTGGTATGGTGGTTCAGGTGGGAAGCCATTTTCTTTTGTAGTTCCTGAGGGATTTATGCTTCAAGGCTTGATTTCTCCACCTGAGTTGAAAAGCACATCATGCTGCAAAATAACAGATTTGACTCATTCTAAAGCTCCTAGAGTTAAGAAAGCTTCTCTTTTGTGGTTGTTGACAAATAGATCTACCTTGAAATTGACGTTTCAGTCCTCCCAAGAAAGCAAGTCACTTTTTACACTGATAAGAAAAAAACAAGTTCTTCAAGGAAAGAAAATATCTATCTTGAAAGCTGCTAGAAAAAAACCAAGTGTGTTGATAACGTTGTTTAAAGGCAAACCGTCTTTGATCAGGTTGATTTTGGAAGGAGAAGAAAATGAAAAACATCGATTTTCTCTCTATAGACAGATCTGTCATACTGATTCTTTTCTTCAACATTCAGGAACTGGTTTGCTTCATATTTTGTGTGGATCTAGACTTCAAGATATCAAATTACCCTCACTTATGATACTTTTTCTGGCAAAAAGCGGATCAGAGTTATCCATGGCACAACAATTTTTGACATCATCTGCTTCTAGAAAACTTTTTGCACGAGATTTATCTGCTGGTGTTGCTTCAATTTTGCAGCTATTGTTACATCAACCTAAATTGAGTGGACTAAAACAACCTTCTTTGATGGAACTCTTAGTGCTGCAAGAAGCAAACTTAAGTGAAAATGAAGAGGAGTGGTCCATCTTAAGGCTTCTGCTGACTTTAAGACCGGGAAAGCCATCACTTTTTTCTCTCTTTCTACAAAAAGATGGGGAAAAAAGCTTAATTGAGGTCCTAGTTGAAGAAAAGGATGGGGTTCCAAGTTTTGCAAGGAAAATGTTGACTTCTTATGAAGACTTTAAGGGTATTCGATCAAGTATTTTCAGGTATATTCTACGTGGTGAAAGACAATTACCACCGAAATCTGTATTCCGAAGTTTCATTTTAGGTGATTTGGAACACAGAGATCAACATTCTATTCTTAGACTGCTTCTTGAGTCTTTTTCATATAGCGAAAGTGACGAACAAGCTGATTTCCAAAATATTTTGTCATCTGGAGACTCAAAATGTGAAGAATCTGGATTAATGGTCCGTCCAAGTCTTTTCTCTTTACTGTCAAAGGGGGACAATTCAATTTTAGATCTTTTATTTAATGGTGAATTACAGGGAAAGGATTCCCTAATTAGGTTCTTCCTAAGTATGAGTATTAGCGTCGTTAATGGAGAGCTAAAATTGGGTGATGAAATAATTCAGGAAGAAAACTCCGTTCAATTAACAGTGGCTGATCTCTTACTATTGGGTGAGGAAAGTGGTGGACCAGGAATATCCTTGTTTAGACTACTCTTGATTGGGGAAAAAGAACAAGGGTTTAGTTTGGTTCGTTTGTTTTTGCTTAGTGAAGAAAATGATGAATCGACATCTCCAAGTTTGTTACGCATTGGTTTAACTACGTTGCGAGCAGTCTTTACTGGGATTAATCAACCAAAAAGAAGGATTTCAAATTGGAGCGAGAATTTGAAAGAAATGGGAGAAATTATACTAAGTTCACAGAAAAAGACACTTCCCAAGAGTTTCTCTGGTCTTACAAAGTTTGTAAAGGACTCTATCTCTACGGGATTAAGTCAGTATGGACAACTAATTTCTATTCTGTTGACTGTCTCGCAAAGGAGTAAGGAATTTAATCAACTCTGGAAGGCTCAATTTTTAAATGTGAGTTCTGAATTGGATAAAATTCATGCCAGGGTGAAAAATGAAGATTCTAACTGGAAGAAAATGACCCCAATTTTATCTTCACTGGCTAAAGACTTGGCTAATCAGAATTGGTTGTCTGTTATTAGTCAGATTCCATCGCTTGCTTTGGCAACAGCAGACTTAATTCGAGATTATTCAGAAAGAGCAGTTAAATTAAGAAAAAATGGCCGCAAAAAAGAAGAAAAAAGCCAAAACAAAGAGTAAGAAGGGCAAGAAAGGTAAAAAAGTCAAGCAAATTGAGGAAAGACCACCCACCCCACCACTAGAACAGCAAAAGGTTTCTGTATCGTTCAAAGTACCAGTCTTTGTTCTTTTTCCTTGTAGATTCAAGGATGGTCATATAGTTCATTTAAAGAAGAACTTGCTCTAGGAACAAATGTGAATGAAATTAAAGTACACTCGTGAAGTCTTTTATACACTAGGATTTCTTAATTCAGTTGCATGGACCGATTAGAAACCTAGTGGTTTGTAAAGGAGCATTTAAACCACAAAACGAGTTGAATAATTCAAAAGAAACTTTGATTGATCTTGGGGCAAATAATCCGGAAAAAGAACCTAAATTTACTTACAACTTTGAAGTTGCTCCAATGCATTCATCCCCAATGTTGTTAATTCCACCGAAAATTTACTGATTAACTATCTAAAAACGCGGGAGTTTCGTCAAAACCTCTTTTCTCCGTAACCAGATGTTCTTTTGGTGTTTGTTTATATTTTGCAATCAATTCTAAAATTACCGCACATTCTTCCTTTTTAAAACTTTCATCTCCATCCTCAAAATCACTTCTAAAACTAGCCCCTCTTAATTTTCTTCTTTGTCCTTTCTGTTTATCTTGATCTGGTCTATATTTACCCATCAACCCTTCATCAAACTCTTTTTCTTTTGTAATCTTATCACAATAAGTAACTAAATCATATTCTATCTCTTTCGAAACATATAGATCATTTTTATACTGCTCATGACCTTCTACAAAATCACGAATAAATCTTGCAGTAGTTTTAATTTTCCCTCTTGCTCTATCTAAAAGAAAGTTTAAATATTTTTCCAGAGTTTCTACTGTTTTTTCATCTGCATCAATAATATCTAAATATGCGTAAATTAAAGGAAATAATCCTGGAAATTCACCTTTTCCACCTAAAATATCCAAAATAGTCATTTCTTCATAATAATCTCCTTCCTTATTTTCTTCTTCATCTCCACAATATTCTGAAAGAACAACTAATTCTTTACGAAAGAAAAACTTTTGTTTCAAAATACTATCTTTTTCATGTGCTCTTTCCATATTTTCATCTACTTTAGATATAGGAATGTATAAATTTAACCCAAAGAATAAAATAACTCTTGAAATTAATACTATTGCAACTGTATAAGCAGCATTTTCAAAATCTGTTAGTTGAATTTCCATTGTACGAAATTCAACTCTCCAACCAATACTATTTTCTTCTTCATAAGGTGGTGGTTTCCATCTAACACTTTGCCAATTTGTAGATTGAATATTTTCAAAGTGTTCTGTTGTTTTTTTATCATCTAAATCAACTCGATCACCAAAAATTACAAGTGGATCTCTAGTAAATAAATGTGCAATATGAGTACTCAATATTTCATCTTTTATACCCTGATTTACAATTTCATAAACTTTTTTATTTATTGGTGGATTTGTATCATTATATTCTTTTAAATTGTTTTTCAAATTATCCGATTCTGAAATATATAAAGAAATTCCAGCATATCTAGATTTTTCTTGCTTATACTTTCCACGAAACTTCTCTCGTTGTTCAATTTCCCCAATTTCAAATCGAGTTCTGCAATCTACAGATGAAGAAATAACATTCCATCTTGCATCTCTTTCAGTCAAAGTTCCTTTAAAAATTGGAGAAGCTGCAGAAAGAGAGAGAAAAATTGGTCCAAGAACTGCTAATTGATCATATAAATATCTTGATTCTTTTAAATCCCGTGCTTGAAATGTAACTTGCAAACAACAACAACCCATCCCAAAACCCATGGCATCCATCTCGACATTTTTCTCGTTACTTAAAGGAACTTTAATATCTACATTTCTACCTCTTCTTTTTCTTATATTTCTTACAAGAGTTGCAAATCTTGGATGAGGATTAATTATTTCATCTGGAAGATATTTAGAGTTTGCTATTTTTCCTTCAAGGTTATTCCAGTTCGGTACAAATTCAGGACATCCCATTCTCGGCCAAACTGCAAGACTACTGATTGAAACATTTGGGCCTTCTTCTGCTAAAACACTCTCCAAAGATTTTCTTCTAAGTTTTAATCTTTCTTCTAGTGAAACTAAGTTATCAGTTTGATCATCAAAAGGTGCAGATGGTGTACTCTCAATCATCCAATTTCCCCATTCAGGATGCCAGATAACATTTTTAGCTGTGTTTGATAGTTTTTCAAGGATATTTTTCGCATTCAAATGTAGTTGCACTAAATTTTTATCCTTAAAAGCGTTGAATAGGTGAAATTCAACTTCATCACCCCATTTTAACGCGTCATTTCTTCGATTCTTAACTTTATTGAAGACCTCCACGAACTAAGATTTAGTAAAAATGAATGAATATACCTGAAATGCTCCATGTTCGATAATATATTCGAGAATTTTGTAATACTCTTCGGTATCTTGCCACTCTAAGGGTTCGCCGACTCCAAGGAAACCCATCCAGATATTTATTTCCTTTCGTTTTTAATTTTCCCGAGAATGGTAATTCTATATTGTGTTTTTTCGGAATAATTATATGAGCATGTTTTTTCCGATTATCCGAATCCGGGCAAACGAAAGAAATTTCGCGGAAACATTCAGGAATATCCAAATGTTCCTTCTAGAAAAAAATATACCAACTATGGACACAGTACTATAACTAGCGGCACTGCCTAGCCAGATAGTCTATTTCATGGGAGTTTAATCATAACCTGGTTAGAAGATTGCGTCGCAATATATTACCGAAGAGAAACGAAATATACTACTTATATATATGACTTAAATTGTTTCTCATTTTCTGCCTTCCAATCTTCGTTCCCAAGTCTCAATTTTGTTCCCAATTTTCCTTCATTCTTAATCCAGTGCATCATAATTATTACTAACAAACTTTGTGTGACTTTCTTCGCCTTAACTTCCGTCTCCTTCAACTACTCACAATTTAAATCTCGTCTTTCTATCGTTTTTCCATTCAGAAACATTCGCAAGATATTTAGGAAATTGTATTTCCCCATTTATTTTTAGATATATAAGTGTCTAAAATGATCCTGTTTTCCTGGTTGGAATGTGTTCATTAAGGATAATATATGGCGGATTGAATCAAATTTTAAATGCAGGAAGTGTCATCTAAAGCTAAAAAGTGATACATCTCACATTAATCACCTGCTTCTTTTTCACCGTACGCTTGAAAAAATTTAAGCTTTGTAAGCACAGGCGGCCCATAAAGCTAAAATAAGATTTATATTCTGTCCCCGAGAAAAAAAATCCGGTTGAATTTCGTTCACTTATTTCAAGCAAAAGGTTTCAAGAATTTATGGTGTTTTTAATTCTTGTCTCGGAGTATTGCATTGCTTTAAGTGATAGTTCCACATTAACAAATATTTTATTCCTCTTTGTTAGTATAAGCTTCTTGGTTGTATACATGAAACTCTTAAGAATTTTCATAGTATATAAAAATTTGTTTGATATAATTATTCCTTGTCTTCAATTATGTTTTATTTTTTTTGGTTTCTTCTTATTCTCTTGATCGACGATGTTGGAACTCCCCAGACTTTCTGTATATAATTGCTATTTTGATAGAACCTATGCAACCATGTTAAACTATTGGGAAAACTTTCCTGAACAAGTTTAATAATTCTGTATTTACTTAATAATGCTACTGACAAAAATATATTGAAATTTAAAGTAGTATTAAGCAGATATAAATAGCAGCTAATACTATCAAAATATATATATTTAACTTTTTTTCTTTAGTATCGGCATCAACGGTAGCCTATTCAGTTTCTCATTTAAAAATTTTCTCAGACCTGTTATTTCAACATCATAACTTGTTTGTGAGTATGACATATTCAAGAATAGCTATAAAGCTTTTCCAGGCAAATTTATATTGAAGACGGATCATAGTTTTACCTAAACAGTCTATTGCAACGAGGCTTGGCTATTAAACTTCAATCTAGTTCATTGGAACTGATTCATCTCACTCAAGGCCGGGTCAACATTTCTGTAGTTGCTAATTTTATCTTAGTTGTCCGTAATTAATTCTAGTATATCTGTGGTCTGAAGTTAATTCTATATTTCCCCTATTATTACCACCTGAAGTTTTTGCACTTGCAGCATGTTGAAATAGGATCTTTCAGTTCATCTCACCCTAGCGTCCTGAGTTTTTTATATGGCTTTAAAATACACATGTTTCAAACGAAAAAATGCCTAATAATATATCTTCGGAGTTTTCTTCTGTCCACTATCTGTCAATGGTAGATGTTGCCGTTACCTTGCATATGTTGTCCTTACGGTATAATATCTATAAGACCGGTTTACTACCCTTTGGCATATACAGTGAACATCAGTTTATGAACTATTTCATAATTAATATTTATTATAGGCATATATGGGACCATTAATACAAACTTTTTTATCCATTTGATCGAGATCATTCTATATTGTCTGACAAGAAGGAAGAAACTTTGTCTAAACTACATTTTCATCTTATTGTTTCTATTATAAAATATGAAAAAAATATTGCTCTATAGAATACATCCTGGAGCTATTGTATGTAATAGAAATATATTTATTAAGAATATCCGTACCTATTGAAACATCGGCCTATTAGAATCATTGAGATCTCATATTTCAACTACCTATGCTTAATTGTGTGCCTCCTTTTTATTACTTAAGTAGCCGATCTAGAATCTGTAACGGAACAGCATTAAAAGGGCAATTATTTTTGTAGCAGCTTAAGAAACTTGTTTAAGATCTCTCTTAGATAATTTAGGCATAGATATTGCTTTCTTCTGAATTTTGGATATTCATGGGGTATGTGATGCATATATGATAACCTTATGCATTTATACTTTGGTTCACCATTGAGAGATCTTATTTAATGTATTTTTTGTATTGTCATGAGTTAGGGGAAAGAATGTCCTTTGTTTTCCTTTCAAATATTTTTGAAACGTAGACCATTTTTCAATATTAATATGTATGGGAATACCTGCATCATCATTACTTAGTTTAGTTTGTTCCAATAATGTTCTTTGATTGGGGATAATTTTTTCAGGTTACACTACTAAGATATATTACTAGGGCTAATTTCTTAATCCTTAGAAATAAAAAATTCTTAGATAATAGTATCCATTGGTCAAGAGAATATCGGCCAGCTATGTTTTCTATTACTTATGGTATGAAAAAATACAAGCATAAAGACATAGTTTGCTAATTTAATTCGTAAGTTTCATTAATCTTCTTAAGACTATTTAGCTTGATTCCTATTCTTTTCTTCTAAAATAACAAATGCAATATAAAATCAAGTTTCGATTGCATTTTCTTATCCTCTTGTAATTAAAGTTCTGTATTCTTATTCTTTCTCAACTACTCACAGGTTCGAATAACATTATTGTATCATTCCATTGTATATTACAATATTTGTTAAACATATTTAGATAATGGAAACAGAGCGGATAATTCTTTGCAATATTAAGAATATATCCTTTCTAGCACTCACATTGCTTTCAGAAACTATGGAGATATGCTCTTTATAAGATTAATTTAAATCCTGGGTATTTATGCAGTATAATTTACCTTTTAACTTTGGTTTCATGTACTTCTCATACCCTTGCTATGTTACTAGGAATTTCTTGTTAAATCCAGTTTTCGTACTATTGTTTTCTTATTTTCGTTATGAGTTAATCATTAATATCATAGAGTAAATTTAATATTGTACTAATTCCATTTTTTTGTAAAAGTTGTATAAAAAATTAAAATGGAACCAGCTAATATTATTAATCTTGAATTACATCCACCATCTTGTTAGTATTTATGGTTTGTAGCTGACAATGTCTAAAATTCGTTAATTTTTTAGCAGTGATAATTCTAGCTTAAAGTGGCTACCAGTTTCTTCCAGAGTTTCCTTGTGTTCTTCAATTAAGAACTTCATATGAATATGGTTTATATAATAGTAGTTTTTTAAAGAGGATAACCATATTTTTAACAATTTAAATCTTTTAAGAATGTATGTATCTTTTTAGTGTCATGTCTTAATTTTAGGCTGAACCCTAGCTCTTGGTGGTTTAATCCCAATTCTAAAATACACAACAGCAAAATCAGAATACACAAATACATGAACTGTTCATAATTGTTATGTAATTCTAAGGCTACTCTACATTACCGTTTCATAATAACACATAATTCGAAAGTATGATGGTGTATATGAATCTAAAGAGTGTACAAATATATATTACTAATACGATGGAAAGCGGTTCCCGATTCGGTTTTATATTCTTTTTCCTAGATGCAGCTTTATAGTCAATCAAACTACTGGTATATTTATTTAGACAAAAAAAAACGATTTTATCTATATTTTGAAGAAATCCATTAATTTTGATTGTGAAAAGTATACCGCTACAATACGAATTTATTGCAGATTTTCAGTTATGTTATATGCTCATCAGTTTCATCGATTTTCTAGAACTGAGAATAAGGATATTCTATCCCTGTGTATATGTCATTAGACAATTATTTGGCGCAAGAAATAAGGGAAAAAGAAATAACCTTTTTGCTAGAGCATTTCAAAATATGAAAATAATAACCCAAGAGATCTTTCTAGTTGAGAACATATGCATGTAGAAAATGTATAATATCCACGAAATAGCAGCTTCACGCATGAACTTCAGGGATATCTTATAAATTTGTTTTTACTATATTGAATTCTTTACTCAAATACATCTAAAAATGTATTTAGATAGGAGTAAGTGAACATCATTTCGCTTGCATCTACTCTTTGGAAAGTTATCAATGATAGTTCTTATGTGTTATCTCCTGAAAATGAAGACGAAAAAATTTAGAGTTTTATTAGTAATTATTACAACAATGAATAATTTTATGGGACTTAAAGAGGATATATCTAATACCCTGAGATAAAACACAAAAGGAATGAGAAGGGGGAAGAGCGGGAATATGAATTGTAAGAGTGAAGATCCCAGAAAATCATACTTGAGTTGACTCCGATATATTCCACAAAATGATAATCTTTTATATTTCATCAAACTTAAATTGAAATTAATATAGATACCATTTTTATGATGTTAATTTGATTTTAACTTTTAATTGAGTATTTTTTCTTTTCACACAACAGCAGAGTAATCTATACCAAGCAATCCCAAGCATTCAAAGAGATAGAACGATGTTATAAACAATAGGGAAACCGAACTATGTCATTCATAGTCTTATACAATGTTTTTCGAAAAAGTATATTCTGGGTTAAAAAAGAGTCCATATTAACTTATAGATGTACTAACACTTAAATTATCCCAGGTGTAACAAGGATTGTTTAGTAGAAAATTCAGCTTTAAACGACAAATCTTGATGTTATTAAATTTACACCGATACCTATAACTTACAATTTAATAAATGCGAAATACTTTTCTCATAAAGCAGCAAGCATTAATTAATCATATTATTTTAATTGCTAAATATTGTGCAGAAGCTATCTTAACCCTTAATAAAACCATTAGGACCAGAAGAATTTTAAACAAGAAAAAAATGCCAATCAAACATTTTAACTGATAGATGAAGACAAGAATCAACACAATAATATCATATTCATTTATCGCTTAATGGTTATTTCGAAATAGCCGTCATATTTTTGAGAATATTTTTGGCCCTTTCTTTCAGGTATGTAAATCCTCAGGTTTTAAAAATTCTCGAGTTTGGTTAATAAATTGAAGCCTTTTACTTTCAACGTTTATTTTCAGTCAAACTTTAGGTAATTGTATTTGAAATTATCCTCTTTGCAATTAATTTAGGCTAAAATCTTGGATGTCAAGGAATTTCGCTATTACGTACTACTGAGTTCTACAGATACTAATATCCTCTTGCTAAGTGATTTGATAAGTAATCTATGGTATCTGCAGGTTTAAAAAGTTTGTTGAATAGAATAAAAGACTTTCATGTGTTTACCATATGTTGTTTATGGTCGGTTATTTTTGTATTTTATTTCCTGTTCCTTAATATTTTAAGGCCAGATATTGAATCTTTAAAACTGAGATACTCGTACCAATATTTAAACTATGTTATTTCTTTCAAAATTACTCTATAATAATCCTTTGGGTATTGTGACACATACCTCTATATGTTCAACACTTATCCTCGATTTTTGTTCTATTTCTCGTAGTGTTTGTTTTACGTTTCCACTTCATCACTTTTATTTCAATGCTGTAATACATCGGATATGATTTGTCATTCCTAGACAGGACCGATAGAAATTGATGAACTGGTTTTCCTCTTAGTTATCCTATTAAAGGTCAATATTATTGGTCCTTCCACTAAAACAATTTCTCAAAATTATAATATTAGAACGAACAAAGGAACTTGAAAAGGCAGCCTAGCATAAAAACACAGAGGCGTCAATCTACGATTGGTTTTATTAATTTTTAGCTCTATGAAGCTTATAGAGTACTTCAAGCTAAACTTACGCTGTATGAACTTTTTTCAATGCAGCGAGCAAATTTGGTAAATTTAAAGACGCCAGCTATGATGATGTAGATTTTCAAGATGGAGTTAATTGTGCTGGTGATAGATCTGTTGATAACAGAGTTGGATAAATGCCGAGGTTAACGCAATTGAGTATGCTGAGCTGCAATAGATTTGAATCATAGTGGCTCAAAACAATTTTCTGTAGGGTAGGAGGTGGATCAGTAGAATTATTTTTTTGGTACAACAGGGTTGGTACTGAATCTCTTCATATGTTAATAAGATATTTATATTTCATAGAAAACATTAAGCTTTAAAATATCATTGGGGTTTAGCACAAACCTGTGTTTTCCCAATTTAGGTAGTTAAATTCATTGCTCTCTAAACTGCCATTTTCTCACGTCAAAGCTCCAAAATTAAACCTTTACACACACCAAAGTACTTTTGTTTAAAACTGGAGAAGAATCTAAACGAGTTCTTACATTTATCGATTACTGAGTGATAAAGGAGGATCCAATCACGGGGTGTATCTTTTTAGACACAAAGGAGGCGATATGAAAGGTTCTCCGCTATGGTAGGGTAATAGAGCTTCATTCATAATATCTCTTTAACCTTTTCTATTTACCTTGTTCCTTCTGGTGTACATCATCATGTATTTAATCCTCATCTACATTCTGTCCATGTATAGATTAATATTAGAGTTTAACTTTTTAGTTTATGTTTTTTGTATTGGTATTATTATTATGATAGGTCTTCCATAAGCTAACTTATAAAAAAACGATTTACAAAATTGTTGTACCGAGTAAGTCAATACAATGGAAGATTTTCATGCCAACATAACCGAAATATCTTGGATGTTTTTATATAAAACCTTGTGCTATGTTATCTATTATTTATTCTGAAATGGAAGAAAGTTCACAATATTCAGTTTACGAATAAACGAGTTTTGTTCACAAGAAATACTTGAATAGTTTATCAGTATTGTTATGTGAGATTTGATATCTTCTTGGGTCGCTTATTTCTTTTACCAATATATGTATTAAGAAGTAGGTTGTATGAATATGCTGAAGCTCGAGTCGTGATATTTCGTGATACGTAGTTTGACACGTCATTCTAACTCCGGTATTTTGCTAATATAGTTTGAAATAATAACGGTTAGTGGCAGTTTTAAGTCATAAAAAAAGCATTGTTATAAAAAGTCAATTTATTTTATTCTTCTACTGAAGTCTACGGCTATTTATCTCTACTGTATTCTACTGAAATCTGTTTACTTTGAAAACTTCTTGAAGATCCTGGTAGCGCTCGTCTTTTTTACATATATACAAGGACGGAAAAACCTCAACAGAATTAATAAATCAATATCAAAAAGTTTTAATAATACAAATTTAAAACTGAAAAGCTATTCAAGTAATCATAGATATTTAAAATTAACTCATATTCTTAAGGAAGAGAATACATTCTCA
Organism: Labyrinthula sp. Ha; assembly: GCA_015227615.1. Taxonomy (NCBI): domain Eukaryota; class Bigyra; order Labyrinthulida; family Labyrinthulaceae; genus Labyrinthula; species Labyrinthula sp. Ha. The sequence continues at coordinate 100,060 of JAALGZ010000061.1, forward strand.
TTTTCTCAATAGAGAAGACTTGATACTTTCAAATAACTCAAGATAATAGCATTTAAGAAAATGATTAACAAATTTGACTAAAAAAACTATTATACACAAAAAAATATTCTCCAAAAAATAATTTAAATATTTTAAATAGTAGAAACAAAAGAAGAGTTTTTTTGTCTTTTAATGAATTGGGTTAAAAATATATTAAAAATATTCATACAAAGATAACTATTTTTTTTAACTTAACATTTCTCTAGAAAAGTTTAAAATTGGCACCTCATAAATATTCACCAAAATATATTTATATATTATCCAAATGAAAAACATACTCATAAATATAATATTCAATATCTCAGAAACTAAGTTTAAGGAAAGAATGCAGTCATTAAAGAATATTTCTCTTGTATTAAAAAATTACATTGTTGATAAACTTTTCTGTAAACTAATCTCAGCATCATTTTATTCTTAATGAAACTGAGGAAAAGAATAAAACACTTAAAGAGAATCTATTGCGAAACTAGAATGTCTTCTTTTGAAAATCTATTGTTAACATAGAATATTGGGTTAAATGCTTCTATAGTTTTTCTCCTATTTATAAGTAAGATCTAGAAAAAAAAGGAAAAAACCTAAAAAGTTTTTGGAGTGCTTCAACTGAAAGCGGAAAACCCTGGATAGAATAGCTTGTCTTTAAGTTTAAGAGTGTTCGAAGTAAACAAATAATTGGAAACAGAAACGAAAAAGGAGCTAAAAGAATAATACATTCGTAAATAGCAAGTTGTATGCTATTTTTTAGTATATAATCACTTCATATCTACATACTCAAAAAATCATCGAGAGAATCTTTCTCTTTTTTCTTGTTCAAGTATATTTTTCTCTTCGACCATATCTTGAATTCGAATCCAAAGTAAACTATTTATTCTATAGCCAAGATAATTAAAAACTAGTTTACTTTCTGTTTTCAAATAAATATCCAAAATAATATCAGGTGCAAAAATAAACCTAGCAAATGCTTTGAACACAAATGACTCTTTGATATCAACTTCTTCTAAAAACCAACAGATAATTCTTGTGAAAGCAACTAAACTTATTGGATGTCCAAAATTAATTTCTCTTCTGTTTCCATTAAGAAAATTAAACCTCGAATCTTTTACTTCAGGAAGTAATTCTGGAACAATAAAACTGTTTTTTTCTCTTGGATAAACAAATAGAATTAAACTATGTAAAGCTAAGCTTAAAACATATTCTCTTTCATTTTTTGTGTATTGTTTTAATAAAACTTCAAATAAGTCTTTTCTTAATATTCCAAAATCAATATATTTTCTATAATTTGAAAATACTTTTTTATTTGTTCTAAAAGCAAGTTGATGAAAACTTTCATCACGAATAAAACTTCCCAGAGCTTGAGCTAAAAAAGAAGGTGCAAAAAATATAAAATTTTCACTTTCAGATAAATTTATATCTTTGAAATAAGAAATTATTCCTTCTTCAGAATATATTTCTAACATTTCTTCCATTTCCTCTTCAGAAAAGTTACATTTTTTTGCTTTTAGTTTAAACTTTTCAAGTGTCATATAATTTGATTCTTCACGACAATTATCCAAAAATAATACATAAACAGATTTGATCAATATACTTCGATCTGATAGGTTATCTTTGTTCATTAACTTCTCTTTTATTTCATTCTCACGACTCTTCTTAGAATTAATGGCGTTTTCAACAGGAAAAAAAATAGTTTCTTTATCTTCAAAAAGATTTAAATTCCCAGAAAGTTCAGAAATAAAGGATTCAAACAAAGAAATTACACTCTCAAGGTTTTTATTTTTCTTTAAGAAAGTATTTAAAAACGTTCCAATAAATGAAATTGGTGCTTTTGGAGTATTTCTTAAAATACTTTCGCACCAAAATTTAAGTCTAAGTAAATCTTTTTCTTTTAACTTTGTCAAATTAAAAACAACTAAATAAATAGCTTTTTTATTCATAAAAATATGATGAACTGAAGAAAAAACTTCTTGTCCACCAAAATCATAAACACGTAAAAAAGAATCATAAGTTCTAAAATCCGAAGACACATAAGTTGTATATTGTTCAACAAAACTTTTCTCTCTTACAGTTCTCGTAATCAACTCATCTTCAAAATCTATGTTATATCTTGACTCTTCTTGAACTACATTTCCAATACTATATTGAATTTTCAACATATTCTTTACTCTTTGAACGGTCAGATTATATTTTGCAAGTGGTTTAAACTTATTGTAAGAGTCAACTTGAAATATTTGATAATCTTCCAAGACTAAAGTAGATTGAGTTTCTTTTTGAAAACTTTTTCCAGATAAGTTTCTTAATAAAGAAGTTTTTCCAGTTCTTCCATCACCTAAAAATAAAACTAAATTGAATAAAATACCCAAAAGAATAAGTGGAACTTCTTTTAACGAACTTTTTTTCTCATATTGACTTTGTAAAGCAGAATGAACAAGTTTTTTTAACATTTTACTCTTTCCTTTAAGTTCAATAAAACTTTGATAAATTTTAAGACCAATTATAGAAGGATGTGAATCAACTATTTCTTGTAACTCAATAATATTTTCTTCTTTTAGCTTTTTGGATTGGCGAGATCCAGAATATAATAAAATCTTTATTATTTTATTAGTTTTCAAGTAGTTTTTAATAGCTGAAATAATAACTTTATTTTGAACATCTTCTTCAATACTAAAAACTCAATATTCTAATAAGAAATACCGTATTTTTAAAATTGTTTTATTAAAAGATAAACTTTTAAATGCATTTAATATATATATATTTCACTGAGTTTGTTTTTATATAGACTAAATAATAATATAAAATATTTTTACTCTATATCTTTTACATTGATTGATTTCAATAAACTGCAAAAGGAACTCACTTCAGGAATATTACAAAACTTTAACCTAAACTAAACATATAACAAAAATATACTGCAATCTATTCAGTTTCAAGATATTAAGTTGTTGAAGATTTTCATCACTGAATCTGCAATGCCAAAAACTAAAGTCAAGAAAACAAAATAAAATACTTGAGTACTTTCACAGCTGGAAAACAAAGAAAAAATCTTAAAAATATGGATTTAACAGCATCAAAGGGACAATATTCAAACCTAACATAAAGATAAAAGAAGATAGAATACAATATAATAGAAACTTCTTTATCTGGTTGGAACCCTTTGACAAACTCTGTTATCTCCCTATTAAACTGGTTTGGGTATCTACGATACTGTCCCCTTTGAATAATGTAGATACTTAAGATACCATTCAAATTTAAAGAATGCTTAATTATCTCTTTCTTCATATTTTTGTTTAATTGATTTCATTTTGTTTGTTTGTTTTTGTTATTTTAGTACATAAATTAATTGCCCAAAATATTTTGTTTGTGTAAAAATAATCATTGAAAAAAACCAAATAATTTAATATAAATATATTTCTATATAAATAAACTAATAGATATATAATCTATTTTAAATATATTACAAAGTATTGAAACAAAATAAAAGAATCCCCACAATATTCAGAAATGAGAACCCTGTTCCTGGAGTAAACACACATCTTCCCATTTTAGGAAAGGTCTCTTTGGTTCGAAAACAGGTATGGTAAATTCATCTCCGATTACAGATTCATCCCAATAGAAATAAAATTTGATCGAATGTTATTCTTTCTTGAAAATGAATCAATCTCTTTAACGAAAGGATATAGGGCATCTAAAGCGTAATAAAAAGCTTCTGACTTAGTTGAAGAAGGAGTAGCATAATTTCTAAGTATTTAAATAAATCTGTTCCGATCGACTTCATTAAAAGTATCACCGTAAGCAAATTTAGGAGAACTTATTCTTTCAAGGACTAAACAAGTTGCTCACGAAAGTTCCAAGAAGTGTCCAAGGCTCTTGGATAGTTCACCATGTCTAGTGTATTTAGCTCAGAAAAGATAATCGATAAGATAAAACGTCTCCTGAAAAGTCCAGTTGAAAACACGACAATAGCAGTAAGAAATAACCCAGACATATGAATGGGTACTAAAAGGGTTGTTAGATAGTTGTAGTTTAAGCTTGCTAAAGTCAACAAACGAAAAAGTAGGGTATTTGAGAAATACGCCAGGTGTGGGGTTTTTACTTCCAACAGCTCAAGGAGAATCCATAGAGGTCACTTGAAATATACTATTCTACACTCTTGGTTTATAAAATTCGAGGTTAAGCATGTCACAAATATAAATCATCTTGCATGGCGGTTCAAAGTAAACGGTAGCCTCACTTCTTTCAATAATAAATTTATTACCTCCTGAATATTTCAATATCATTTTCCTTTTCGCTTCGACTTCCATGTAAACAAGTTGAACTTGATCGGCAAGTAACAAAATTAGTAGACTATTTCCATAATGCTGGAAACGAGTTTGTAAATATTCTGTGTGGTCTAAAGAAATGTTCTCTTTGAAGGGTGGTGTTATAATCATAAAAAAACGAACTTAAAGTATTTCAAATCTCATCATTTGAATATAAAGGGCGGTGTATGTTGTCTAACAGCAATTCGCTCTCTTATTTCATATCTGTGACATTCTTCGTAAAAAGGTTCATCGAATCTTTCAGTTCCTGTACCGAATGGATATTCTTCTCCGCAAAAAACTGCTTTACTTCCGGTTCAAGTGCTTGTGGGATTAATAAGTTTAACTGTTTCAAGTCATCTAAGGATCGAAATATGGAATCTTGATCTGTTCATCGTCATACTGTTCAATCTACTGCATGAAAAGCTGTAAAATATGTTCCTGCTCCAACATCGTATTACAAGAGCCAGGAAGATTCTAGTGAAATTCCTTGATCTTAGAATATCTAAATAAGAATTGTCTTACATGGCCTATTTTGAACTTTAATCCATATAACAATTCAATAGCCTGCAGATTTAGGAGGCATTGTAGCTGTATAGAGATCTGTTGCTTGCTTCTGAAAGGCAAAACCTTAGTTTTTAACTAGTCTGTGTAGCATTCATATTCAAACTTCAAGATCAATAACTTCAACACCAAACTCTTCTCAGCGTACGAACCCAATATGTTGCTTTCTGGGAGCTTATCAACTTGCTTTAGTTTAGTGAACCTAAGTTAGATATAATTTAAATTTAAATTTCTTCTTAGATTTTTCTTCGTGTCGTATTTCCTTTTGTCAATATTCTCTATTAGAACCAGCAAGTGTAATCTATAGCCTGTGTCAGTTACTTCCGGCTCTACGCATCTCCTAACCAGAATAGGCAAATCCTTGCATATCATCTCAAAATTTTATAACGTATTCTCGTTAGCGTCATATCCTAGTCATTTGACACGAAATTCGTATTGTGTTTTAACCCCTCTGAAAAACGATTGCTTATAAATTTCGTGGTTTCTAAAGAATGGAAATTGTGCATAAAGAGCGCTTTCAACTTCTTATTACCCAATATCTTTCTATCTAAACACCACCATAAGCAGTTTCAGTGTAATACTTTTTTCCCGCTAAAAATTCTACAGAATAAACGCAATTCAATATGATATCCAAAATTTGGTATGTATTCAACCAGATTAAACTCGTCTTTTCCGGAGCGATGTGGCTTTATTCTTCTTAAAAAAGAAATTATCTCCAACATTGGACTAAATGATAAGGTTGTGGTTTATGTCATTTATCTTTTTTTCTGGTTTTTCCTTACATAGCACCATGATGTAGATTTTTGAGTGTAACTCTTCTAAATAAACTGATAATTTCTCTACTTCTTTCAAGAACTCTTCCACACAATTTGACACAAATATTTTGGCACTTAAATAGATGACAAAATGCTTAGAGTCTTTGAGACATAAAGGCTCCCTCATCTTGAAGTAAACAAATAGTTTGTTGGGGTGGAGTTTAATCTCCGTTCCATAGGCTTATTATTAGCAAGATATGTGACCATTGGTAAATAATTGAGCCGTTTTGTATCTTGTAGTCGAACTAGGAGACTAAGCTTCAAATGAACCGATTATCCTTGAATTAATCGTTTGAAAAGATCCATGTATCCAAAGCAAGTATATTATCGAGAAACTCTGAGAAAATCTCGTTGTCTTAAAAAACTATGCCATTCATTCGTTTGAAAAATGTGAACCTCTGTGTCTTAGATCGAGAAACAAGTGCAGTATCAGGACATTAGCTCTCCAAGATAACAACGCGACAACCATTCTACTTGCTGTTTTAACTTCAGAGAAAGTCATCTGTACATTTCTACCTGTTGAATCTGGAAAGACTAAAGTATATCCCATAGAGTTAATATATAAATAATCAGCTATGAAAATTTTTGCGGATATTCGGGTCAATTTCTTTATATCGGAAGGTTGTGCGATTAGTCTTGGAGATATTTTGCAATAAAGGCGTTTTCTTCTTAATCTTGTTAGGAGCTTATTGAGATTTCGTTTGAAAAGTCCACGAAAATATACTTCTGATAAGAATTTCTTCTCGGCTTCTTTGCTGAGATGACCTCTTTGGGCATGATTCACTATAATATACCTAACAATCAGATTATTAGATATTACGTACTTGTGCCTAGAATAGAAGAAACCTCAGATTAAATTGCATTTTTTTTTTCTAAATTCCCTAGGTAACCAACTTTGAGAATTCATTATTTCCTTTTAATCGAAATGTTTCCATTTTTCGATTATAAAAAGACGATAAACATGAAATATACTCCCCAACAAAAAGATTTTCTAACGCATAACAATTTGTATCGGTGACTTATTTACAGGGTTCTAATACATTGTCGCTTGAACTTCTAGAAATTGTCATTAAACTGCTTCATCTAACTTTAAACCTTCGTAAAAAGGTTTCTTTGTTGTTATTAGCCTCTTCTTCTATATCGGAGACGCAGTATTCTTTCCTGGTTATAAAATCTCCTTTTTCGGGTATTTCTTTCACATGATCAAGTCTCTCCATGAAGTTAGTAGGATTCCCCCAAAACGGGGAGCTTCTTCAAAATACTCACTATCTAATTCAGTATTATTTAAATCTAAAACCACCGAAAATCAAGCTCCTGAATCTAAGGAAAGTTTATCCATATTCTAAACAAATTTCTAACGAAGTTGTCCCTGCTGCTAACGTGTAACATTGTCATACCCCTGATTGTGGAATGATCGCCCAATGATAAAGGCAATTTCAAAATAACATTTTTTTCTTGGTATTAATAACTGAAAATAATTAACGATGATCTGTGCCAATACAAGCACCGCCACTGTGTATGCGTAAAACAAAGCCTGTGCGGTCAAAAACTTAGACAATATAATAAATTTTCTTTTTGGCTATACACCACCTTAGTTCAAAAAGAAAACAAGAACCTAAAATTAACACCATCGATTTAGACTTTAATTCCCTTGTGTCATTGGCAATCATATCCATTTTTTTTAAAGAAATAGTCAATGACCAAACTTATCTGCTTGAATCAGCGAATAATAAGATAGGTTTATGGCTATCGTATGTTTCCAAAGAAAGTCTTTTAGATACCTCTACAATTACTTCTTTTAATCGAAAGTAAGTTTTATCTAGCACATATATCCAGACCATTTCTTCCTTTTCTTGTTGAGTGTGAATAAACCTTTTGCTTTTAACATTAGCTAAGTCCACAAAAGGTTTTCTGTTAGTGTCAGCTGTAGAATGTTCTGCAAAAGCCATTTTGCCAGTTGAATAATCTGAGCTGCCTCAAAATGATAAACAGGCTCCATTATCCATAAAATTTTATCAAAAAAATCGGATGAAACTTCCATAACTCATATTTTATTTTTCATCTGTACCATATAGTGTGTTGTGCACCGAGATTTCATTTTCTTAAGTTACAATGAACCCTCTTGTTGTTAGTTCTTTTCAACTCAACTTTAATAATTTTTTTATAAATCAGAAAGTATTGTTGCATAGACCAACAGGTCATCAAGTCGTGCAACAACTCCATTAGTCTTTGCAGTTAAATATTTATGCTCCTCTCCGCAAATAATTTCATTTACCACACTATCAAAGAACAATGCAGATGGATTCTTCCAACTCATTGGAGTACCTAGGATAGTGTATGCCCCATCGCGTGTTGCCAATGTAAAAATATTCCTATATCTGTGATTGTTCGGTAAGAAATCAAATCCGCTTAGAACATCAAATGTAGTATAAAAAGATGAAATTTTGATATAAAGAAGTTTTAGGTACAGGTTCCATAAATTTAACAAATATTTGATCGCAATGTGGTTTTACCTTATTAAGTTGCTGACCATTCACAATATATTAAATATTTTTTCTAATTTCCAAGCTTCCTGTTCTTGTAACGACATTTCGGGGCAACTTCCATGAAACTTAATATTCATTCCCATCACCAATACGGGATATCCCAAAATGTGGCTCTTGGCTCTAGCAGCACATCTCCTTTTGATCAGGGATTCAAATTTCAACTCAAGTATTTTTTCCTCTTCTTTTGTTTCGTGATACTAGTTTCATCTCAGAATGAGATGATCTTTTGATATGTTTACGTACACATGGATTTAACTACTTATTTTTGCATTAAACTCTTTGACACCCCATAAAACTTGTCCATCAATAAAAATTCTCTTAAAAACTTCCTTTTAAGATAAATTGAAGGTACTCTCCACCAGTTTTTCTTCAATAACTCGAACTAGAGACTCTTTCTCGGTATTTTATGTAAGCTCACATTCGCCTAATCTAATTTTGATAAATTCCTCTGTAATATTACCAACCATCCTTTGCACCATAAATTGTTTGATTTCTTAATGCAAAAGGTCATGCTCTAACTTATGCAATTATTTATCCAAAACATCTTCGATAGGGATCGGGTCTATTTCTCCAACCAAATTATAGCTTAAAGGTTTCTTGTATCTAGATACTGATTGTAAACCGCCTTTTACTTCACAAACTGGTTCGGGTACCATCTTACTCATAGCTTTGAGGACATAATTATATAATGTAAAACCAATCAAATGTGAAAATTTATCTTTCTGACATCTGAAATTTGGCTATTTTCCTCTTTCTTTACAAAAACAAAGAACCAGCTATCATAATGTAAGAAAACCAGTATATGTTCTTTTTTTCTTTAGCGTTAGAGATGGTATGTATTCTTGAAGCGAATAGACTCAGAGATCAAGAACACAGTAAATTATAACTATCTCGCCATCTTTAGAGCCTATTCAAAATAACTTTAAAGTAAAGTACCAAAATAGTACTCATCTTAGTGCTAGAGGAGTATATATGACCGTTCTTCAATAAGAAATATATGTATTGACACAAGGAGGAACATGATGTGACGGATACAGAATCTTGTTTGGTTTTTCTCAACCTCTTATTGTTACTTTTCTAAGTAGTTTTCAATGTATTCAGTCCATACCGACATTAGAACAGTTCAACACCTTTCCTGATAATTTACATGCACTAAACGGCGATATCAATACAAAAGACCTTATGCTTGCCCAAGTTAAAATTAATACCTTCTGTGAAAACTTTTATATTCCCGTTATCACTTTTAGGATAGGAATTAATTTTCCACCAATGATCTTCACTTTTTATTTACCTGAGCTCCTCTTATTTTTATAGTAAACTTTTCATTAACTGGGTGCTGGAAACCCCTCTTCGTACTCCAGTATCCTCAATACTCTATATAATTTAATATTCATTAGAGCAGAAATTCATCAGAATCAAAATTATATTCTGGCTTAAAGCACCGATCTTTTCTATTTTTTTTCATTATATATTTTTTTGCTTACTTGGGTTATTAGTTCTATGCCCAGAAACTTGTCTAGTTTTTGAATGTACTTTTAGGTCTCCTTTATTATTTATATGTGTCGACGTAATTCTGGAAAGATTAATATGTTTAACTCCAAGTAAAAGTTCCTAAAACTCAACATTTAATACGAAAGGGAAATTCTTCAGCATAACTTTTACTCATCTTTTGCTATGTTGATCCTTACCTCTATTCAGGAATCTTAAGATTGTCTACACGTTATCGAAAAACAAATAAATCTGCTTCTCTGTCGTCAAATGCCTTTAAGATCATTATAATTCTTCTGCTATAATTTCCAAACACCCTTTTCTATTTATATGACTAAACCTTTAAATATTTTTTATATCTGTAGATTGTGTAGGAATTACGTATATCAAATCCCCTGTGACGCAAATTCAAAGTCATACTTTTGGCATGCAAGACCTGAATATTTAGGCTTGGGACATTTATACTAAAATGTTCAAAGTCATGTAAAAGTCTATAATCACCTCTTTGCTAAGTTTTTCAGCTTTGTTATGAGTCTAAATTATATCAAAATCACACCTTTAGGCCCACTCTCCGTCACAACATGGAAATTGTAGTCATATTTGTAAACACCTTTATTGGTCTTCTTATCAATATAACTGCTCTTCTCCTTTCTGACCATGGTTCCAAAGAGCTATAACTCGTGTAAATTCTTTTATTGTTTTTGTCTTTCATTAAACCATTGTCCTCCTTGATTATATATATTCATAATTGCCTGGATTCTGTACATACTTCAAAGTTTTAGGATTTTCCATATCTTCATAGGCATCTACTTAATTTCAAATTCTATCACTATTCTTTTTTCCATTCGACTTTTCTGTCAATAAAATCTTTTCAATATTTTCATTTTCCTTTTTTCTTCTTATAATAACCTTTTGTAGTCAATCTTTTACTTCTCTTGACTATTCAAAGCATTCATAAGCTCGGGCTTAGAAACCTGCCGATTTGAAATCTCCTTCTCCCATCGCCAAAGACATGTTCTCTCTTTCTTTGATTCCTTAACATTTTGTACATAGCTGTCATTTTAACTAAGTAATGTAAATTGATGGGTTCCGTAGCCCTGTGTGAGTGCTTTCTTTCGTTTTAGTTTATTTCCATAGACCTGGCTTGATCCCCAGAAACGTTTTTTTCCTTCATTCGAATCTGGTTTATTTTTCAGAGGTACGTTTCGGCCGCGCGCTTGGATTTATATTTGCACATGAGCTCTCTGTAATCTAGCAGCATTATCTGAATAATACATTCCTGTAATTATTGTAATAAATTCTTCAATATGTGTATTAAATTATCAACGTATTTATTATTCTATGCCAAGAAACCTATAGATATGTAGTCTCTGTTAACTATGTTATGCGGTATTGAAACCAAATAAGAGAATGATATAAAATCAAACAATCGAAAATTGGTCTGGGAGCTCACTAAAATAATTCAATTAAACATTATTATTGTTGAGTATTGAGTACATCTAGTTCTCAATTAAACTTATTTTTCTTTCACTACTACTATTTTTTCTTGGTCTTTTCAAACTATTGTAAAATTCTTCTATCGATTACTTAAGGATTAAAAAACTCATGAAAAACTATATTCAGTAATCTACAGTTCGTGTTCGATCATTGTTAAAACTATATTTCACCAAACCACATCATCACTTTTTCCCTCTTCCGTTACCTTCCAATATTATATTACCACCGATTCATCCAATTATCAATAATATTCACTTTCTATAAATACAACTGATTTTAATCAAATATTAATTTACACGAACCACTTATTGCCCACAAGAGCCTCGCTTGGCTCTCAACAAAGGTTCGGTTATCCCTCACTCACTCAACTTACTCCTGTTACTATATTTCATTTACTAGAGGTCAGAACACCAGGTCTTTCTCATACATTTACAAACCAAAACTAACTTATTTCAATATGTAACGTTAAAGTTAATAAAAAATATCATCATAATTTACACGAAACTAATATTAAAAAGTCTCTAAGCATTTGGTATTTCATTGATTACTGTATTCTAAGGGGCTCGAAAACGAGATATTTCTGAGTAGGGTAGGATTTCATTTATTCCTAACTTGTCAAGAAGGAATTTTTTTATCTCTATTCTTTTTTATTTCTTAATTATATACATATATATATATATATTTACCTAAGCTAGTCGAGTTATAATATATACTAAGTATCCGAAACGTATTGATCATTTTGTATTTAAATATATATTTATGAAATATTCAAAATTCTAGCTTTTATCTTGCCCATCCCATTGTACCAAATTTTCTAACGTGTATTTTTTTATAGCTTTTTTAAACATAACAAGAGAGACGGGTTTTGTAATCAAATCTGCAGGATTATTAGATTAGAATTTAATGGAAATTCCATGGAAGTACCAATTGAGTCCGAGGATCTAATTTTCACGAGCCTGTGATCTTTCACATACTCTCTACAGTGAAACAATTATTGTATTTATGTTACTTCCATTAGCAGGTGTTTTTGTTCAGCATGTTCACTCTGGTTCAAATAACATCTTGTTTCTTAGTGAATCTTGAGTTTGGTTTCCCAAAGCCAAACCAAGAATTGAAAGAAAACAACAATCACCACTGTGAATGTCAATTAAATACCAGTTGAGGTGATCCAGTAGTCCAAATGCAATATGATATACATCCAGATGATTATTTATGTATTATTAGATGTTTTCCGGTGTTATTTCACCAAGATTTGTATTTCCAGCCATATATTTTTCTTTCAACGTAGTTCTGTATACATCCAATCTCCAAAAGGTCCATTATGAATCCAACGGAAAATATCTACTCCGCTTATTGACATTCACATTGCTTATTTTTTATTCAAGTGAGACTTATTGTTTAGGTTTTGGCACGTTCTGGCCAAGGCATTGCGAACCAGATTATTTCCATGCTAACATTTTCTCGATGTTTCATCCAGGCTTCAGTGGACCACTCATTGTTTGGTTACCACAGCTCCAGATTAAATGTTGGTATTGGAGAGATTTACCTTGCTAACATTGTATCTTGATTTTTTTTCTTTGCAGCTGCCTGGTGCTTTCCCTCGGTGTACAGAGAATTTGAAGCCAGTTGGGGTGTTCGATGATAGGATAGAGCATTCAACTCTCATTCCGGGTGGTGTGGTGGGATGAGTGAGACAAGGTTTCTTTGGTTCGGAGCACTGCTAGTGGACGGGGGTTCACTGTGCTGATTTCCAGGCTAAGTTGAGAATCTATATGGTTGAAATTTAGCTTGAAAGTTTATGGCCAGGAGGCACTGGTTTGTCGTGTTGTTCCAGATGCTCTACAACCGAGCTTTATTGTAGTGCTTGTCACAGTGATTATTGTTTCTTTCACGGCTTGAAGTTATATGCCTTCTCAATTCTTTCTTTCCTTAATTTTTTCTTCCTTTTGTTGTGCTAATGGTTTACAATCTCTGTTGTATTTGGGAGCAATATTTTTTCTAAAACTCTTCCATTTCTATTATTTCTTGGAGATCTCTGTGCTTGTTGCTAGTGTCTTTCCATTTTCTCTTCGCCTAATAGTTTTCATCACCTTTAATAATTATTAATCTCTTCTTGTTCAATATATTCTCTACATCACCTCGCAATATTTTTTGCTACTTTCCCATATTATCTGACTGGTAGTCCACTGTGTGTTGTATGCGCGGTTTCTAAAACACGTTTTCTGTTGTTTCTTGACTAGATCTTAACAGCTAGGATATTTTCGCTCACTCTGTATATGTTAGTTACGTTTCAAAAGGCCTTCCGATGCATAAATAATACTACATCAGTGAGGTTAGAGTTTTTCTGACGTAAACCACCTTTTTTTATTATGCTTGGCATATTTGTTTTCTTTGTCGAGTCTTTCGATACCTTTATATCCAACTACTCGAAGTAAAATAAGTAGGGACAAGAATATGTATTGAGCTTTACTATTGTAGAGAGTTTATATTGAACAAGATCATCTAAATTGAATGATAGTTCGTACACGCTCACTTTTTGTCAGCTCACAAGATCTGGGAGTCACTGGAGGCGGGGATATAATTTAACCTTAGATTCATGAAACAACTTGTGCCATCTATTATTTATCTAAAACTTTTTGAATTGTTCTTAATTTTGAATTTTTGGAACAAAAAGTATTTTGCCAAAATCTATTTGTATAATATTGATTATTAAAAAATCTAGTTGTTGAATACAATAAACATTGATACAAAATATGACATACTTTAGTTTCATTATATCGATTGATCCCTTACAAAAAGCTCAAAAACTTGAGCTTCTAAAATAGATAAGTTAAAAAGAAAAGAAATTTTGGCTACATATAAGTGATAATTTAACCCTTAGCTTATGCGATGATAGCTAAAGGTATAGAATTAGTATAGTGTCGTATTACTAAGCTTTAAGTTGATTAGAAATATAAAAGAGGAATAAGAATTCGGTTGCACAAATTGACCATATTCTGATTCTATAAATTGTTAAAATATAAATGGAGAGAATATAGTTAAGCAAAGTTCGTTATAGCTATTATTTACACAGAATATAAGGTACATCTAGTTTCTATTGTTATTTGACTTGATATCCCTGGGACTATTCCTAGATATTATTACTTTGATGTTATGAAAAGGTTATGGTAATCTAAATAAAATGATTTTTTTAAATTTTATGATGAAGCTAAACTAGTTGCGTTAAGTCCATTATACACATTTTCAAGAAACTCCAGCATAACAAGATAAAAGTTATTCTAAGAGCAAGTATGTAAGGAAGTATTTAAAAAACTAGAATCAATTTGAGGAACAAGCACCCTAATTGATATAACCTGGTTAAAAACAAAAAACCCTAAAATTTATACATCCTTCATGAGTAAAACTCTGGTAAGAGTTAATTCGCTTGCTAAGTTCACTATTGTGATATTCAATATTTTCAATCAAAATTTGAATTCGGGATTTCATCATGTTTTCAGACTTTTCAAGAGATATAAATTTGCAAGAAATTAAACATTAAAATGTTTCAGGTTCAAAAACAAAGGATTAGAACTCCGTTTAATGTTACTGAAATCATTGGAGGTACTTTTCTCCGATAATAAACCAAACTTTATTCCGTACGGCTGGATCTGTATTGATATGCGCATAAATCTTATCTCACAATGTTGAAACTAGTGCAAAATGATTTTATTATATTAGTATTTGAGTAATAATTAATTTTATACTTAGAAAAACACTAACTTAACATTATTAAGAAGTTAAATAATATATAAAAGGTACATAAATTAGATTAACACACGAGATACGTGATAAGACTATTTTTTTAAAGTAACAATTCCTGTTAGCCTCTTACACCAAATTATTTTGTTACAAAACAGGAAAGAAAATAAAAAAAACAAAAGCCTAGTAACAATATAAACAAGTACGTTAAAATAAATCAACTCTTATAGAACTTTTTGAAAGAAATAAAAACATATTCTGGTAATATCTAGAATATGCCTATATCGAATATACAATTCTGTGATGGGTTTCCAATACGAGTCATATTCGGTTGTCACTGGTGCATTTCAATTTCATTTCTGAACCATATATTGTAATTTATTCATAGAAAATATTATTAGCAGAACTATTACTAAGGAAAAATATGAAAATTCAAACGATAAAATCAAAAACTTTGATATTTGCTATTTTTTAATTCTTGCTATTAGCTAAATGATATTTGGCATGTAAAATTCAGGGATCATATACTCCTAGATATTGTTTAAAAATTCAATTGTTAATTTTATTGCGTCTAAGACTATAAAGGTTCGGGGAAATGGTAAAACTAGATAAAAGCGGCAAAAGGGGGATAAACTTGATGAACCATGTTTCTGGCTATTAATTTTATATTCAAATCGCAGGTACCCTTTGAAACTCCATATATGAAAAAAAAAACAGAAATTGAAAAAAAAATAAACCAATTTTTCATTTATTTTAGCTCTGAAACTTTGTTTTGTACAATATAGTTTCTTAATAAGAATTAGACCTTTAAACTGTAAATGTGATATTTCTACCTTTAAATAGTATTAATCACCTGATTTTTAGACATCTTAGCAGAGATTTATTTAATTTTTACTGCTTCATAATTTATATATACGTAAAACAAGTTCATTTATACTACTTTAGATGTTAAAGTAAGCTATTTAATCAAAGCTAGTCAACATATTCATAGGAGGGGAAAGTCTACAATAAAGTCCCACTACCATCTACTTACTTTTCTTAAACTAATTGATAACTAAAATCTCGCTTAGACTTTTTTCAGTGATAATCTGTTATTTGGTTTCATTTTATGCCCTAGAAACCTTTTTTAACATTGGTAACTGAGTGAGTGTGCAAAATGCGCATAGGCATCATAACTACAAAATAGTGGTTCTAGCTGAATGCACAGTGCTCTTCAGAGACAAGAGAGATATGAGTTAGTAAGAAAATAACACACATACTTTGACTTTCCAATGAGAGAGAACTTGGATAAGCTTATTCTATCGGGAGTTAAAACGATCGGAAAGAATTGTAAGGGTTACAAAGTGTTAGAAAGTACTGATATTGTCATATTGTCAAGAAAAAATGAACCATATGTCGAGATTTCTAAATTTGGATCGCGATAATAATAAAATAAGATTAAAATTCTCAAGAAGGTTTCAATATTGATCAACGGAAATTCATAATCCTTGGTATTTAATTTTATATATCAGGATAGCAGTAAAATTCTACCCCTAGTAATGACAAAGATGCAATGATTGACGCATTAAATTGTATTTTAACTTTTAAGAAGGCTTAATAAACCTGGTATATATATCAATGAAGAGGAGATTATAGAGGTGCATTCTAAATTTACACCTAAGCAAAACTCTTGTGACCATAGCACTATATCTCTAAAGAAAACTTTGCAACTCAGAACATCCTGATTAATTATTTTCTATTAAAGTTCACTTAATTTCATCTGGATGTAGCGAAAATAATTACTGTATTCACTGTTAATGAATTACCAAGTAAAAATAATCCCATTTTCCCCTGAGTTCTTACTATTATCCTATGATAGTTAAACTCTTAAAAAATAAAGTGATCAAAGTACCAAATTCACTCCTTTAAGCATACAACGCGGGTCTTTTCCCTACCCTTTATGGTCCTACAAAAATGTGGTTATATTTTTTAACCTTAGTTATTTATTATGTTCTAGATAATTCTTGGTTTTAAGGACTTAATAATTTATAATTCCATAAATTCATTGAAAACAAAACTATGATTTACAGATTCATGAAAATATTTAGTATAGATTTATAATCATCTGACTACATTTGAAATATTGGGGGAATTTATAATATGGAACCTTACGTTATGCTTAGATCTTAAGTTTATCGAAATATATCTACAAAATATATGTAATATATTAATGCACGCCGGGGTTGTTGGTACGCCTTTGAGAAAGTTTACTCAGAATGGTATATATTTAAAGTTCATCAAATACCTCATCAAATTTTATGCTGGCGGCAGCTATTCTTACTTATCTAAATTTCTTGTATGCCACCATTATAAATGAGATAGTTATAAACTGCAAGTATTTGATAAAATCACTAAATTTTCTGAATTGGACCTCAATAGAAAATTACAGGATTGTATGACTTATTTAAATGCCCGTAAAATCCTTCCTATTAGAATCCAAACTGCATCTAAGAGCATATAAAACCCGCTCCCTCAAGCTTTTGTGGAACTATATCATTAGTTAGTTCGGTATCTCTGTTTCATGTGTATCCCAACCACAACAAAGGAATAGATAGTGTGGAAACAACTTTGTAAGCATAGCTATAGATGACTTTGAGTCTTTTAAAGTCACTTCTTTGAATAATTCCTAATATTTTTAATATAGTAATCTCTTTGCAAAATATGATCAAATACCACTGTCGATTTAAGTTTGAACTTTTGTATCTACATCCACTACAATTTAAAATTTTGCTAGCAGATATCATGCTAAACAATATGAACCTTTATTTTTTATGTTACCGAATACATTTATGACTATCCTTGATAAAATCTCTTGATAACGTATTTTCATATAGACTCTCGTTTGATGAAAATAACAACAACCTTCCAGTTGGAACTACACCATCAACTCGCCATTATACATTTCATTCTGGAAGATTATGAAATTGTTTGACTCAGATATATATGTGGTTTTTGATTTTTCCAAAAATATACTGGGATCTCGGAAATCTAAATTATGATAAACAAATGCGTTGCTTTTATTAAAGATATTGATGGTTTCTAGATTATTCTCTATAGTATCAAAAAGAGTATATATAGTAGTTTTTCTTTAAAAAGCAACTATTATTAGACAGTTTCAATATTTCTAATTTATCTTTGGATAATTATTATTGTTACATACTAGTTTTCAGAATTCAATATAGGAGTAGTACACATGGAGTATATATCTATACTGTTATAGTCTTCTTATTTATACATTACTATTTTAGTCTTTTTTTTTCTTTTCTTAGCTTCTTTGATTCTCAGCAGTCCACCATTGGAAGTAATAAACAAGATAATATTTGAAGCCTACCGGTTAATCTTCAGACAAAATATGAATCTTAAACCTGGATATTTAAACTCTGTATTTTATCAGGATTCATACGTGATATTTTTAAAAGTTCTGAAACCCCTTAGAAACTAATTATACCTGTATCTAGATACCCCGCATGTTCCTGTTTACTTAATTATTGATATATCAAGACCATTCTTTCTATACCTATTGGCAACGGTCATTATATATGTTTGTGTCTTACATTTGATGCATATTTTACAAACTTGAGAATACGTATTCAGCTCAGTTTGGTTTTCAAGAAGTTTTTCTACTTATTTTGCTGTAAGCGCAACTCAAATTATACTCCCCAGTCATAGCTCTTGTAGTCTTCGCATTCATGTTTCATTTTCTGGCACTATCACAATAACTACAATTTGAATTATATAAGTTATTGACTCGACCCGAATAGAAAGTTATATATATATATATATATATATTTATAAATATGGCCCTTAATCATTTAAAATTGATTTCCATGTGCTAGGCAGGTCATATCCGATTTAATTTTATTGGTTAAACATTCTGTTCTAAGTTGGTACTACTTTTAAAGACAGATTATTCTAAATATCTAGATTAAGTTTTAACATAGTTAAAATTGCTTCTACTATGTGTTAACTTTAATTTATGCTATTATCTGAGAAAATATTTTAAAAACATGGTTAATTAGAAATTCTTACCTTCTTTTTAGTATGCCAACAAAAATGGTTCTTGTTAGTAGATTTGACTTTTGCAAATATTTATTTATTGTTTGTTCTCCAATAAATTGTAGTGAAGAACTTTCAATGTCAAATAATTTTAAATTATTCTTTCATGTAATAACCCACAGATGTCACTAATATTATTTTCGATTTTATAGCCCTCAACTATTATAATAAGCACAATTAGCAAGGGCTCCATAGTTTTTAATTTTGTATCGACTATTTCAAAGAACCTATGATGAAGTAAAAAGCTAGAATACTACTTGATTAAACTGCAAAATTTATTTTCACCTATAACACACACATGCTACGAGCGCTACTCCATGTTACTTAGTTTAAATAAAAAATTATTTTTTTTTTATATTCAAAATAAATTAATACTGTAGTTTAATTTTTCTGAAAAAAAGACCCAACAATACTTGGGGGTGTTAATCATAATTTATAATGCTCTCTTTTTATTGTGATACTCTTATCTTCTGGTATACTGATTCCTTAATTTATTGCTTACGGTGCACTAAATTCCAAAAGCTTTTTCCAGAGTAATATATTATACTAAAAGTTTCAAAGAACTTTAAACATTTATCTAAATCAATGGCACATTTTACACTATCTGAAGGGTATCTTAGAAGGTTTATTGATCATATTATGTAATTTTCTGATATCTTAATCGACATACTCATGGACTGTCATTGAGTTATAAATTTCATTCCCGTCACTTTATTTTGATGATTTTAGTCCCTAGCACATTTGTTCTCAGCTTTTAAACCTATCTCTTTTATACAGAGATCACAGAATATTTTCGCGGAAGTTACCTAAAACTTATTATTACTATTAAAAACTTTCATTGTCATGTGTGGTTTCCAAACAACTCCAATACATATTTTATATTTAATGATAATTTTTTAGCACATTTATATGACGAAGAAGTGAAACATTTAGCATTGTCCCATAATTAGTTGTTGCCATAATCTCATTGGTTTATTTTAATAATTTGGTTTTTATTTACGATCAATGTCGTTCGAAGAATGAAAATATTGGTATTTAGCGGAGAATAGACGAAAAATATACAATAAAAAACCCACATTCGGGCATCTGATTTAGAAAGAGTAATTTATTTTTAATAACTACGATCAAATTTTACAATATTTTGGATATTGTGTTATTTTTTTAGAAAGCTAGCTCTAGATTTCATTTTATATAGATCCACTAATTCTGGCTGTACAACTTATTTAATAAATTAAATTAGTAAATTGAGAATAGAATTTCTGACAAATGCTAATTAATGGAAATTTAAAACTAGAACTCTGTGTTGCGGAATGTATACAGGAACTATTCCACGAGCTCTGTATGAAACTCTTTTTTTTACATCGGCTGAATATTTAGTTTTGCGTGCTCAAGGTTCCTAATATAATTAGTTGTATGCATAATGTACTCTAATTACTTAATTATTTTGACCTCACATAAAGTAACAATAAAAAACGGCAAGTATATAATTTATAATGAGCTCATATTCCTCACACCTCCAAGCTTTAAAACTATAGTTAGATGAAACGACTTTTCCCTTGGTCTAGCGTAATATGAGTTTTCATATTTTACATAACACAGTACTAGTAACATAACTTAATATAAATGGCTCTCTTTCTTTCCAAAAATATGTTCATATCACCCAGAACACTCTGTATTATCTGAATTGGGCAGTAGAATTTCCTTAAATGTTATAACTAATTGTAGCTTGTTAATTGTGTCCACATGAATAAAAATGGTTATACTAAAAACATAATTCCGACGCTATGGCTTCTGTGTAAGAACTTCTAACAAAGTCAAGTATTTATATTGTGAATACTGGTTGGATTAAGTCAATTGTGCAAAAACTAGCTCAAATTTATTAATACTCGCCAATGATTCTAGTTGGATGAAGTAAAAGAAGATCACAAAAAGTATATGTGTTGAGAAGTACTCAGTTTAGGAAGAACTACTTTATATTTGCAGAAGAATTCCCCCCTAGTTATAGAAAACAATTTTTTATTGCATAACTTTTTTCTTCACACCAGTTCCCGGTCGAGAATTTATTAATTAAGGGAATATTCGATGACAAAGAAACATTAATTATTGCTAAAATGTTTATTCAAACTTTTATGAGTTGAAATCCTCATTGATGATTAGATATAGGTTAAGATTTGTTGGAACTTAGTCAAAGACATTATGAACATCTACCTGTACTTGTGTATGAAACAACGCTTTGTATAAAGTAGAAGACATTATTAGAGCACTCGGTTAAGCATACAGAATTTTTTGATTTAAGAAAAACAATTAATTTTTTGTAACAAAAATTGTGTTTAAAGAGGATTATTATCAGTACATTTTTATTTCTCCGGTACCTTTGCTATATCTAGATTAGAAAAAAAAATCAAGTATTATACTTCTTTACCATTATTAGATAGATAATTTAGGAGCAATATCTACAAGAAATACACGAATGCTATTTCCGAATCGATTTTGCCCATGTATTCATTTTCTATCCTAAGCACAGCATAGCAAAGCCATATATCACGCTCTTATTAACGCATATTTTACTTTTGAAGCTTCTTGAATTCATTTTGGTAGCCGTTGGTTTTTTGATGAAACTAAGTGGTAAGAAGCAAACATACTTTCAGCTATATGCTTTTCGATATGGAGATTATTATTTGGAACTAAATAGAGTCGTGTATAATTTGTACCTAGTTCTACTAACATGAACCCATTATTGATGAGTTGGAAACGAAATGGGGATGCAGTTATTGCTCCACTAAAAAATGTAGCTGAGGGGCTAACACACAGTCCTTCTGATCATGTTAGAACTTAAAAGAAACAAGGTTTCATCACTCACTATTCAGTAGCTACCGCTCAACACAACGGAGCTTCCTATTTCTTTACTAAGTGGTTACGATTGTTTGTTGCGTTATTCCGACAAAATTACATTTTGCACCATTTAGCAAACCGAGGCTTCAGCCGCCGCAGAGACAGAATTAAGCCAAATTTTCTGAATTGTCACATCTTAAGCTCGAATATATTCATAGTTAGACAATTAATCAAAATCTATAGATTATTGCACAGTGGATGTGCCCATAAATTTTTGTAGATATGCTCTATATGGATCTTTCGAGGAAGCAAACATAGTTTTTTCTTAAATTTGTACTAATTAGATACTCTAAAACCTTGTTTAAAGTTTAGAAAAAGTACTAACTAAAAAAGTACATTTAGTTTGTCTTAAAAACTCACACAAATTGCCAAACAGCTTATATCAAAATTTTATGTGGTAAATAAATGTGAGATTATCATAATTATGATGTAAAAATTAAAGTTCACATAAAAATAATATTGGGCAATCAAAAAAAGAAAAATATTCAGCCTATGTCAGTAAATAAAAAAAAAATAACTCTACGGGAACAAGGAAATAAAAGGACATGTTGTTATATTTTTTATATATTTTATTTCAGCTTTTCTCTCTAGCCAGTATGTTATATTCTGTTGTAGTTGAAAAATAGGTTTTCAGTTTGCGTTTGAAGTTGACACAAACTTGAAATCTATCCCCAGTGGTTGCTATACTAGATATTAAGTGGGTAGGTTCCAGATAACAAACGTGGAAAATGCTGTGAATTTATATGAGTCGCCATTGTATCCCAGAGAACTGTTACCTGTCTAAGTTGCTAGTTTCATCTGAAACCTAACTTGGGAGGTTTTTTCTGAACTATGCTACCATCTGTAACTGCTGTGTTTTCCCCATGTAGAAAAATTGGTTTTACTTTTCCTCGATACTGGTAACGGAATATCGGCATATCGGTATGGACGCTATGTTTAGTTATCGTTTTTGAGATAACCGTTGAAGTAATAAGAAGAAGTTCTTAAGTTATAAAAATTGTGTAAAAATAAAGAGAAAGAAAAGGTTAACCCATTGTTTGACAGTTCAGATCTAGACACTGATTATAAACCACATGTTGTTTGGTTATACATTATACTCAATACGTAAGACGTAACACACAACTTCCAAAAAATATTGGATTTTTTCGTCCCGTAGATTTTTCAAGATGGGAACTTGTGCACTTGATAACAGAACAGTAATATATATATATATATAACGTTGTAAAGAAAATAAATAATATAATTCCAGTGAACAATGTAAATAAAAGTTAGAATCTCAACTGAAGTTCATCCTTTTCTTTTTCAATACACAATCAACTTTTAAGCGGTTCATCATTCACAGTTTTTATTAATGATGCCTATGGGAATATCACTAATATAGTTCTAAAAAGGAAAAACCTATGTTAAATACTACACAATAAAACAAGCCGCATAGTTTTTTGGCACTGAAGCCATTTTCATATATCATGTTTTTAAATATCCTTTATAAATAAATTGTTGAACCAATTCTTCTTGAACAAAAACTAAATTTTAAAAAGCATAAGTTGTGAAAAAGAGTTCCGCTTGGCTCCAATAGAGGATTGATTATTTCTCGCCTACGTAAACTATTTCCTTTTTTAATTTTCAGGTACTAAGGCTCAGAACATCTGCTACAAAATAAACAATCTTTGCTCAACAATAGTTTACTAGTATTGATAAATCAATATCAAAGGGTTTTAATAATACAAATTTAAAACTGAAAAGGTATTCAAGTAATCATAGATATTTAAAATTGACATATAGTTCTTCTTAAGGAAGAAAATATTTTATCATTGTTTTCATTGAGAAGACTCGATACTTTCAAATAACTCAAGATAATAGCATTTAAGAAAATGATTAACAAATTTGACTAAAAGCACTAATATATACAAAAAAATATTCTCTAAAGAATGATTCAAATATATTAAATAGTAGAAGCAGAAGAAGAAATTTTTTTGTCTTTAATGAATTGGGTTAAACACATTTAAAAAAATATTCAAACACAGATAATAATGTTTTTGTAAACTAAATGTTTCATTAGAAAAGTTCAAAATTGGCACCTCATAAATATTCACCAAAATATTTTTATATATTATCTAAATGAAAAATATACTGATAAATATAATATTCAATATCTCAGAAACTAAGTTTAAGGAAAGAATGCAGTCATTAAAGAATATTTCTCTTGTATTAAAGAATTATATTGTTGATAAAGTTTTCTGTAAACTAATCGCAGCACCATTTTATTCTTAATGAAAATGAGGATAAGAATAAAATACTTAAAGAGAATCTACTGCGAAACTAGATTGTCTTTTTCTCTTGAAAATCAATTGTTAAAATAGAATATTAGGTTAAATGCTTCTATAGTTTTTCTCCTATTTATAAGTAAGATCTAGAAAAAAAAGGAAAAAACCTAAAAAGTTTTTGGAGTGCTTCAACTGAAAGCGGAAAACCCTGGATAGAATAGCTTGTCTTTAAGTTTAAGAGTGTTCGAAGTAAACAAATAATTGGAAACAGAAACGAAAAAGGAGTTAAAAGAATAATACATTCGTAAATAGCAAGTTGTATGCTATTTTTTAGTAAATAATCACTTCATATCTACATACTCAAAAAATCATCGAGAGAATCTTTCTCTTTTTTCTTGTTCAAGTATATTTTTCTCTTCGACCATATCTTGAATTCGAATCCAAAGTAAACTATTTATTCTATAGCCAAGATAATTAAAAACTAGTTTACTTTCTGTTTTCAAATAAATATCCAAAATAATATCAGGTGCAAAAATAAACCTAGCAAATGCTTTGAACACAAATGACTCTTTGATATCAACTTCTTCTAAAAACCAACAGATAATTCTTGTGAAAGCAACTAAACTTATTGGATGTCCAAAATTAATTTCTCTTCTGTTTCCATTAAGAAAATTAAACCTCGAATCTTTTACTTCAGGAAGTAATTCTGGAACAATAAAACTGTTTTTTTCTCTTGGATAAACAAATAGAATTAAACTATGTAAAGCTAAGCTTAAAACATATTCTCTTTCATTTTTTGTGTATTGTTTTAATAAAACTTCAAATAAGTCTTTTCTTAATATTCCAAAATCAATATATTTTCTATAATTTGAAAATACTTTTTTATTTGTTCTAAAAGCAAGTTGATGAAAACTTTCATCACGAATAAAACTTCCCAGAGCTTGAGCTAAAAAAGAAGGTGCAAAAAATATAAAATTTTCACTTTCAGATAAATTTATATCTTTGAAATAAGAAATTATTCCTTCTTCAGAATATATTTCTAACATTTCTTCCATTTCCTCTTCAGAAAAGTTACATTTTTTTGCTTTTAGTTTAAACTTTTCAAGTGTCATATAATTTGATTCTTCACGACAATTATCCAAAAATAATACATAAACAGATTTGATCAATATACTTCGATCTGATAGGTTATCTTTGTTCATTAACTTCTCTTTTATTTCATTCTCACGACTCTTCTTAGAATTAATGGCGTTTTCAACAGGAAAAAAAATAGTTTCTTTATCTTCAAAAAGATTTAAATTCCCAGAAAGTTCAGAAATAAAGGATTCAAACAAAGAAATTACACTCTCAAGGTTTTTATTTTTCTTTAAGAAAGTATTTAAAAACGTTCCAATAAATGAAATTGGTGCTTTTGGAGTATTTCTTAAAATACTTTCGCACCAAAATTTAAGTCTAAGTAAATCTTTTTCTTTTAACTTTGTCAAATTAAAAACAACTAAATAAATAGCTTTTTTATTCATAAAAATATGATGAACTGAAGAAAAAACTTCTTGTCCACCAAAATCATAAACACGTAAAAAAGAATCATAAGTTCTAAAATCCGAAGACACATAAGTTGTATATTGTTCAACAAAACTTTTCTCTCTTACAGTTCTCGTAATCAACTCATCTTCAAAATCTATGTTATATCTTGACTTTTCTTGAACTTCATCTTGAATAAAATAATAAATATGCAACATATTCTTTACTCTTTGCACACTTAGATCATATTTTGTAAGTGGTTCAAACTTATTCCAAATGTGGTTAACTTGAAATATTTGATAATCTTCCAAAACTAAAGTAGATTGTGTTTCTTTTTGAAAAGTCTTTCCTGTCAAATTTCTTAATAATGAAGTTTTTCCAGTTCTTCCATCACCTAAGAAATAAGACTAAACTGAATAAAATACCCAAAAGAATAAGTGGAACTTCTTTTAACGAACTTTTTTTCTCATATTGACTTTGTAAAGCAGAATGAACAAGTTCTTTTAACATTTTACTCTTTCCTTTAAGTTCAATAAAACTTTGATAAATTTTAAGACCAATTATAGAAGGATGTGAATCAACTATTTCTTGTAACTCAATAATATTTTCTTCTTTTAGCTTTTTGGATTGGCGAGATCCAGAATATAATAAAATCTTTATTATTTTATTAGTTTTCAAGTAGTTTTTAATAGCTGAAATAATAACTTTATTTTGAACATCTTCTTCAATACTAAAAACTCAATATTCTAATAAGAAATACTCTATTTTTAAAATTGTTTTATTAAAACATAAATTTTTAAATATATTTGATATATATTTTGCACTGAATTTGTTTTCATATAGTCTAAATAATAATATAAAATATTTTTACTTTATATCTTTTACACTGATTGATTTCAATAAACTGCAAAAAGAACTCACTTCAGGAATATTACAGTACTCAAACCTAAACTAAAAATATAAAAAAATACATACTTCAACATATTCAGTTTCAAGATTTTGATTTGTTTAAAGTTCTTAAAGTTGTCATCACTGAATGTGCAACTCAAAAAACTAAAGTAAAGAAAAGATAATAAAATACTTGAGTTTTTTCAAAGCTGGAAAACAAAGGATAAATCTAATAAAAATAGATTCAACAGCATCAACAGGACAATCTTTAAACCTAACATAAGAATAAAAGAAGATTGAATACTTTATAATAGAAACTTCTTTATCTGGTTGGAACCCTTTTACAAACTCTTTTATCTCCGTTTTGAACTGGTTTGGGTTTATTGGGTTTCCATATGCATCGCGTTCCCTTTGAATAATTTAGTTACTTAAGATACCATTCAATAATAAAGTCTGTTTTATAATCTCTTTCTTCATATTCTTGTTGTATTGATTTCATCATTTTTTTATTTGTTTGTTTTTGTTATTTTAGTACATAAATTAATTGCCCAAAATATTTTGTTTGTGTAAAAATAATTATTGAAAAACCAAGTTATTGAATTAAATTAAATAAACATTGTTATTGTTGGAACAGTAACGTTAATAAGAAAATATCAATTTGATTAACACAAAACTAATATTAAAAAGTCTCTAAAAATTGCTATTTCAACGATTATTGTATTATAAGGGGTCCGGAAACGAAATATTGTTGATTAGGAATGGGATTCAATTTTTTAATACTTCATCAATAAGAAATTTTAATCTTTACTCTTCTTCATTTTTTAAATCTATATATCTGTATTTACCTAAGCTAGTCGAGTTATAATATATACTAAGTATCCGAAACGTATTGATCATTTTGTATTTAAATATATATTTATGAAATATTCAAAATTCTAGCTTTTCTTTTGCCCATCCCATTGTACTTAATTTTCTAACTTGTATTTTTTATAGCTTTTCTAAACATAACAAGAGAGACGGGTTTTGTAATCAAATCTGCAGGATTATTAGATTAGAATTTAATGGAAGTTCCGTGGAAGTGCCAATTGAGTCCGAGGATCTAATTTTCACGAGCCTGTGATCTTTCACATTCTCTCTATAGTGAAACAATTATTGTATTTATGTTACTTCCATTAGCAGGTATTTTTTTTCGACATCATCGCTTTGGTGCAAATAGCATCTTGTTGCTTCGTGAATCTTGAGTTTGAATTTCCACATTCCAATTTAGAATCGAAAGAAAATAACAATCACAACCGATAAAGTCAATTAGTTACCAGTTAAGGTGACTCCGTAGTCCAAATGTAGTATAATATAGATCCAGATGTTTATTTATGTTTTATTAGATTTTTTGCCGGTGTTATCTCACCAAGATTTATAGTTCCAGCTATGTTTCTCTCTTTCAACGTAGTTCTGTGTACATCCAAGCTCCAAAAGGTCCATTATGAATCCAACGGAAAATATCTACTCCACTTATTGACGTTCACGTTGCTTATTTTTTATTCAAGTGAGACTTATTGTTTAGGTTTTTAAACGCTCTGACAAAGATTTTGCAATCCAGATTATTCTCAGGATATGATTTCTTCGATGTTTCATCCAGGCTTCAGAAGATTAGCCATTGTTTAAATACCACATTTACTTGCTAGATTCTGGTATTAGAAAGACCTATCTTGATACTACTACATCTTCTTTTTTTCTTTGCAGCTGCCTAGTGTTTTTTCGGTGTGCAGGGAATTTCAAGCCAGTTGGGGTGTTTGATAATAGGAGAGAGCAACCAACTCTTACGCTCTTCGATGTGGTGGAATGTGTGGGATAAGGTTCATTTGGTTCGGAGCACTGTCAGTAGTTGGGAGATTTACTGTGTTGTTTTTTAGGTTATGATCAAGATCCATAAGGTTGAAGCTGAGTTTGGAAGTTCATGATCAGCAGGCACTAGCTTGTCGTGTAATTCCATATGTTCTACAACCGTGCTTCGCTTTAGTGCTTGTTCCATTAGTTAGTGCTTCTTTGACGGCTTGTAATTACATGCCCTCTGGGTCGTTCCTTTCTTTTTTTTCTTGACTTGTGCTTGTGGTTTACAATGTCTGCCGCATTTTTTAGCTATATTTTTTCTAACATTCTTCATTTTTTGTTATTTCTTGGGAATTTCTGCGCTTTTGCATATGTCTTTCCATGTTCACTTGACCTGAGAGTTTCAATTACCTTCAATAATTATTAATCTCTTGTGTCACTATTCTTGCTACATCATCTCGCAATATTCCTGCTAGTTTTACATATTCAAAGCCGGTGGTTTACTGTGGGGTATGTAAACATTTTCTAAAATAAGTTTCTATTGTTTCTTTATCTGATCTTATTAGCTAAAATATGGTCAATCACTCTATAGGTGTTGGATACACTTTAAAAGGGCTTCTAATATATAAATATTGCTACCTCTGTAAAAGTGGAGTTTGTTTCTAAGGCAAATCGCCTTCCTTTTCCGTTCTGGTTGGATTTTTTGTTCTCTTTCTCAAGTCTTTCAGTAGCTTTCTGTCCAAATTCTTAAAGTGAGATCATAGAGGATGGAAGCTTTTAATTGAGTTTTACTATTTTAAGGAGTTTGTATTGAACAAGATCACCGACATTAAACGAGAGTACTTGGACGCTTACTTTTCGTGGGCTCGCAAGATCTGGGAGTCACTGGAGGCGCGGAGTTAATGTAACCTCGGACTCAGAAACAACTTGTGTATTTTATTATTTATTTAAATATTTTTTAATCGTTTTTATTTTTGAATTTTTGTAACAAAAAGATTTTTTTCAAAATCAATTTGTATAATATTGATTATTGGAAAAAAACTAGTTGCTGAATACAATAAACATTGATGTCAAATATTGTATGGCTTAGTTTCATTATATCGATTGATCCCTTACAAAAAGCCCTAAAACTTGAGCTCTTAAAATAGATAAGCTAAAAAAACAGAGTTTAGCTACATATAAGTGATGATTTAACCCTTTATTCATGCGGTGATAACTAACGGTATAGAAATAGAATAGCGTTGAATTACTAAATTTTAAGTTGATTAGAAATATAAAAGAGGAATAAGAATTCGGTTGCACAAATTGACCATATTCTGATTCTATAAATTGTTAAAATATAAATGGAGAGAATATAGTTAAGCAAAGTTCGTTATAGCTATTATTTACACAGAATATAAGGCACATCTAGTTTTTACTGTTATTTGACTTGATATCCCTGGAACTATACCTAGTTATTGTTACTTTGATGTTCTGAAAATGTTATGATAAACTAAGGAAAACAATATTTTTTATAAGCTTTATGATGAAATTTAACTAGCTGCGTTAAGCTCATTATACGAATTTTGTCAAGAAAATTTAACGTAAAAAGATAAATGGTAATCTAAGATCAAGTATGTAAGTGGGTATTTAGAAACTTTAATCGGTTTGAGGAACAAAATCACTACTTTACATAGCCGTACAGAAAACAAAGAAAAACTTTTAATTTATATGTTCTCTGTAAGTCAAATCCTGCTAAGAGTTAATTATTTTGTTAAGTTCGCTCTCTTGACATCCAATATTTTCAATCAAACATTAGAATCTAAGATTTTAAATTCTCAGATTTCTTAAGAGATATAAATTTATAGAAAATTGGATAAAATCATATTACACGGCCTGAAAGAAGATAAAAGAGTTTTATTTAGTGTTATTGACATCACCAGATGTGGTTGCATACAAAGAGTAACCAAATCGTACTTAGTACACATATATCTGTATTGGTTTATACACATATTATTGCTCATAATATTGAAACTAGTGCAAAGTGGTTCTATTATATCTACATTTGACTTGAAGAACAAATTTCTATTGAGAAATGTACTAAATGTTTTTTTGTTAAATAAGAAAAACTTCAGATAATTCCCGAAATAAATCAAGCTAAAATAAATAATAGTTTTCCTTTACTTGTCAAACTAATAGGATTATAAAGCGGAATCATAAATGGAATAAAAACTTCAAAATATTACAACTTAGAATAATGATGACAAAGAAAAATAAGGTCCACGTAGTTATTTCACAGGGTTTAGTATATTTTAATCCTTAATGTTCAAACTTGGCTAAATTTTACATTTTTTACTAAGAGGCTTTAATACTTTTTATCTAAATGAAGCAGTAATTTTCCTGTTTTTGAAACTAATAAATACCAAAAGGTTTAATTCTGTTATATGAAATCTTACTTTTCTAAAGATTAAATCTTATGAAAAAAAAACAATTTTGCAGCACCATACTCTCCACTTCGAGATAAAAAATGCTGCAAAATTGAATTGTTGAAATTGTATTCTTTCAATGAGTACATTACTGAGGACATAACGATGAAGATAAATTCAACAAAAGATATCGCTTCCTGGAAATATACTGATTATCTCAATGGCTTCTATGATTTCAAATCATGGATGAATGTTATTGGCTTGAGCTTGTCAAATTCAAATATAATTTTAACTTAGCTATAAAATGAGAGTTTTTAACCCTAATAGTAAAAAAATCTATTTCTCTAAACTTTGGGGTAGAGAAAAGCAAACCTTTTAATTCCGAGAGGGTGAAATGAAACTTGATCTAAATTGTCATATCAAAGTATCTTAAACGATAAATATTAAAAATCTAGTTTCAGAGAAATTCTCATCAAATATAGATATATTAAATACTTCCTAAATGTTTAATAGTTAATGAGTAGCTGCCTAAGAACCAATTTATAGATAAGTATCTATTCCATCAGTATTCTTGCTGCTTCTAGAAGCCAGGTATACTTAAGCACTTTTATATTTATAAGCCTTTTGACCACCAAAACATTGTCTTCACTGGTCTTAACTATAATTAGTATTATCATTGTCTCAGATGATAATCTAATAGAATAGCTAGTTTATCTCTGTGTATGCAAAATATTATATTTTCATTGATTTTTTTGTGATATTATAATAATTACGGCAATTGCCACAAATTTCTGTCAATTTGGCGTAAATTTCTACAACGAAGCTCTAATTACTTAGAAACCAGCAAAATATTACACCGTATTTTGATATTCTAAAATAATAGTTTTGAAGATTAATACGCCTTACTAATAGAATCAAGAGTAGAGTGAAAACAGGGAAACCTTAGTCTGAAATAATAAACAAAGATGATTTTGACAGGAAATGTAGTCATTCATTAAATTCTAATATACCATGAGCGACATTTTAAACACCTGATACATAAAATAAGAACCCTGTGTATTTTAAATATCTTTCAATTGAAGAACAAAATTTATTATATCTCTTAGATAATATTCGTGACCAAGTTTGCTAATGTTTTAAGGAATCAATTGCTATATATATATATATATATTATGTCTTACAAACATGATACTTTCTTTGATAGAAACATTTTCCAACTATTAAAAAAATTTCTTTGATGCCATGATCTTAATGTAGAATTCTGTTGAGATCTAAATTTTCTCCATTCTATATACTAGGAAAATTTTGGGTGTTAATTCTAAGAGCATTTCCTATTAGGCAATATCCTATTTAATTTCAAAGGTAGTTTGCTGGGTTTAATTTCATTTCTTAAATCTATTACTAGAATATTTATTGCCAATCTTTTTTCTCAGTTTCAAGAAGAAGATTCGCAATCTAAACATCATGATAAGATTCTACCACGGATTACAAGTTGTTGATCAACTCAGTAACTCTACTATATACATTTATTTGTACATAATTTTTAATAGACCTGCTTTGATACAACTAAGTGTTTAAGATAAGGTCCCTAATCTTGAGGTAACTATCATATTAATATGGAACAAAATAAATTTTAAAGTGTTGCACCAATAAACCCGTTCTCTCCTCTTATTTAGTTCAATCTTCTTATTTTGACTACCTAGGCAAGGGTTTTTAATTTATTTTCCATTCCTTTTATGCCCATAGCTTGTTGAAACTAATCCCGAATTAATCGGCATAAATAATAAAAGTATCTGTTAATTGTGCTCGAACTTATATCATGATATAGTTTTAAAATCAAGTTAAATTTTAGTTTAATAGTTTTAGGCTTTGAGTTTGCCTCAAATATGTAGTAAAAGAATTTAGTGAAAATATTTATTAGAGTAAAATGTTAAGATACAAATTTTTTCTTTCCAGAAGAAACCCTTTCCTGTCTATATGATTTCTATTGGTTCATATATTCAAACGTGAGAGGTTTAAATAATAAATTCTCAAAACTAGCTTGAAGTCTTTTTCTCTATTCTCAAAAACTGTTAGCTTATGTTTTAAAATTTTTAATATTAAATTCAACTATTTTGATTTTCTTTTCTGTGACTTGCCATTGTATTTTATACCCCTATATATGAAGAGTTTTTGACTAGTCAAAAAGTAGTTTACGAATTTTAAAAAAGCTCAGAACTTGCGAAAATTGAATTTAAAGTTTGTTACCATATGTATAAAATAATTTCACGGATATTTTGTGTTTTTTGTAAGAAATAAATATCTGCAAAGCAAAAATTAAATTTTTTGTTACTATTTATATTTCTAGAAATTTTTTGGATACAATATTAGATAGTTTAAGGAATATATACATATATATATATATATAATTTCAAATCCTACATATTTCTCTAACAATATTAGTTTAAACCTTTGGAAAATTTAACCCTTTAAGCTTCTGTTAATTATTCGTAGTGTTTCTTCTTAAAACTTATTTGTGTAAGTATGAATAAACTTATGAAACAGAGGAGGTACTGGAGCCCAAATTTATTGTTTCATCGATAATTTATTTGTTGCTAATTAAGAGACATAAAAGTTTTTAACCAAACATTTATAACAGATATATATTTAACTTAAAGAAATATATCTGTCATTTTCATCGCTTAAAATTAGTTACTACATCAATAAAGTATATTTACTATTTATCTACTTGTCACTGCAGAATATTCAATCTCATAGCTCACATGTCTTTTTTTGCATAAAAGACTGCTTATAATTTTTTTACTACATGCTTTCTTTATTTAACTTTTAAAGATATGGTTACTAACATTTTCCCCAAGTTTTTATCATTAATTCATGATTATGTCTTCATTAATGCAGGCCTTATACTTGCGTAGTCAATGTTATCCTCATATATAAGCTATCATATGCTAGAAGTTTACCATGTTTCTATTAGTTATGACTTCACATGTAAATATCAAGGTCATTTCTGAAGGAATAAAATCCCCAGTAGCTTAAAATATGTTTCAAATAGATGATTTCAAATTTTTCTACAATATTGATTATTGTTGTGAATCGGACAACTCATTAGACTAGAATTCTGATACTTGACTATGCCCAAGAATGCTACATACAATAGCATGAATCTGTAGGAAACGGAGTTTAACTTGCGCTTCTCAATAAAAATTAGGTATGTGGTCCTTTAAAGATAAAAATCCATATATTTATGTTTAATTTATTTTTTTCTTCTACCAAGAATGAAAATTTTGCATTTATATATATGAGATAACAGCTTTGGTATATACTTTGTTTATAATGTAGTTTAAGAGTAGTAAGCGTATTTGGCTAATACTATAAGGTATATTACTTAACAAAAATTTATTTTCCAAGTATTGGATTTGGAAAAAACTATCTTCATTAAGCAAATCAAATAAAATTAATAAATATATTGTCCGATAGTAACATTCAGAATAGTAAAAAGTTATTAATCACTTTGTCTTCTTATATATATATATTAATATGTCGCTAATTTGCTTATAGTTAAGTTAATATAAATTAATGGCTGTGAGGTAAAACTATTCCAATTATGTTTATTAGAGTTTCTATCTATTTTTATATATTCTTCATTATCCTGTGTATTATGCGGTTTATTTGTGTCATATTTGGTATCCAAAACATTCTTGTTGTAGTGATTATAAAAAAATATTCTTAGGTCTCATTGGGTAGTTAATTACTTAAATACAGTTAAATACCATAGAAATTACTGGATGATAAAATTAAAGTATCCAAGAACACAAAGAAACTCTTTTGACTGATTATGTAACTAGCTTATTCTGGTACAGTATTCTCGTACCTCTGTTTGTGTAAGATAAGAGAAATTATATGATTGTTTGCAAATTATAGCGAGGTTAAGCCCTGATAACATATATAAGTGGTTAGTTAAAATTTGGTTTAAATTATTTTTTTAATATCAAAATAAAAACCATGTTTCAAAATTCCGATAATTTACTTATTATTTAATTTAAATTAATACTCAAAATTAATGTTCTACCACAAACTGCTTTACTTATTTAGAATAAATAAGAATAAATTATATTATTATTATTCCTAGAGTTTTTTTTTCTACTCTTATTAGATTTAATTTAGTTTTTTTCTCTTTTATTGAACAATTTAATCTTATTTCAAAGAAATAATGGTGCTTGCAACTATAACCTGTCTGTTTTTAGGTTTCAATGATATGTCTCTTTTGGGTAATATATATTGAAGACCAAATTGATGCAAGTCTAGAAAAAATTACCCGTGTAAAATTATTCTAACTACCTGTCTGGTAATTTAATTTGATTAAAAAGAGAGATATGAGTAATTTGCTATTCTATTTCTATCGAAATTTTTTATCTTCTTTGTCACTCCGAATTATATATGATGATGACACCTCGTTAACTATTATTCTTAATTTAGTGGTGGTTAGTGATGGATATATCACCACTCTATTGGAACAAAAAGCATCGTCTTTTTTTGTTTGTTAGCCGCCTTAAAAAATAATAAAATTTTTATTTCAGATTTGCATGCTTCTAATAATGTCTGATGTTACTTTAAAAAGAAAAATCTTGTTACAAAAAAATTTTCATCAATATATTATAATAAAGTCACAGAAAAGAAAATATTAGACATATTGAACATATTTAATCGGCAGTTTTATTATGATGCAATTATTAAACCTATGTGTATTTGCATAAGGCAATGTATTTTCTCAGATATTTAAAATGTATACTCTTTTTTTAGTTTTAAATTGAGTTCCATATTTTAGGCAAAAGATTAATGTAATAGTTTATACTCCCTAGTTTCCTCCCCAATGTCTAGAAAACCCTTATCGCTTTCCCCAAATATTATGATTATATGGTTCTAACAATTTATAATTTAAGGTAAAGCTTAATTATTCACAAACTAATCCAAGATGGTTCTTCAGCCTAATTTCATTATTTTAGTTTCTTAAGGAAATTATTATGTATGAGAGCAAATGTATTACCTTGGTATAACCATTTATTTATGTGCTAGAAGTATAGTGTTCAGCATTGTCACATATTTCTCATATAGAATGTTGTATTTTTGATTCCATAGTAAGATTAAAAAATTTTGACAGTATTCTAAAATGTTTGTATGCATAAAATAATGTATCTCTCTCTCTCTATATATATATATTATCACCTCTAAATATTGGATTTCTCTCTCTAAAAATCTGAGCTAGAGCACTTTTTTTGTATCTGTGTAGCCAGATTTTTCTACCTTGGATTCAAGATATTTTTTTCTTAAAGAAAATAGGTTATAGCTCTTGCCTTGTTTTTTTAGAATTTTTCATCTCTTAGATACGTATTCTGTAAAGAATTTATTATTATTCCTTTTATTCAAATAACAAGCAATTCATGGATCAAAATCAATGAAGAAGCAACGGATTAAATGTATGCAAGATTACTATATAGTGAATAGTATTAATTACTTCATGACAAACATAATGTAAGAATTTTACCTTAATATATTTTAAAACATCCTTGAGGGCACAAATTATTTTTTCTCTAAAATATACTTTTTAATTTCCATTCCAGTTATGATAAATGATTTCTAATCACTATTTCTTTTTGGCTATCATGAATATTGGCAGGACTAAACTACACAAATTCTACATAACCTGTTTTCTTGTATTTTGTGGTATGTTACACAGATGGATATCATCTTACAGAAATTGGGAAAAAATATTGAGTGCAAAGAGCGAACTTGAAGCTAACATAAATGTTAATAAGAAACTGTGCTCAAAATAACTCTTAATATAATCAACTAAACCAGAGGATAATTCATATGAAGATTAAAATATGCTCTGCTACAATGTGATCCCAATATCGGTCGCATTACTATAACCGTTTCTTTAGTGTAATTAATAATCTGAATTATATTCCAAAGATCTTACCTTTAACTAAGTCATACGTAATATCTGAAACCCTGAATGCAAAATCTAAAGCTTATACTTTCCCTAAGTACTTAAGCAAAGGAGTCTGTATCAGAAATGGTAGTCCAAGTTTGAATAGCTTCTACCTATTTTATGATAAGTTAAGTATTGAATATGATTTTACGATGAATATATAGCAACATAATATAGCATGTAAATAAAATTGAAGGAACTATTTGCTATGCGTAGCAATTACAAAATATATCAGGTACATTGAAATATATAATACAATTACTCTATACAGTATTAAAGTTCGTTTCAACAACCCATGACTTTAACTGATAAAGTTTATTATTTTCAAATTATTCAAGTTGAAATTGGTTATTTGTACAGTATGAAGCTTTCGGTATAGGTCTTAAGAATTTTGTTGTGTGGGACCAAATGAAAGCTACTTTAGTTAAACTAAAATTTTTCCTTATAAATAACTCCTAAAATTTATGTTAAAGTGGCATTGGACCATATTGTTAGTTTATACTTCAAAGAATAAATATCTTATCTTATCTTAGTTTTTTTTATTTACTTTTAAATTAACCTAGAATCTGGTTACTTGATAAGATGCAGATATCTATACGATAAGCTTCCGTCCCTGAAAGATAAACTTGAATAAGAAACTAATAATATAATCTTTAAAAGCTAAGATAAAGCTACTCAGAGACTTTATTTGATTCTTACATACTACTATATCATAATTTAACATTAGCTTCTATTCAATATTTCAATTATTCATTACATCAAAGATAAGAAAATATAAATTTTTAAACGACGTGTATCTCAATAAGTAGTAGGAATTAAAAAAAAAGGTATTTATATCAATTTAAATACCAAGACTTTTATCCAACTTTAGATATTTTTCTTACTACTTACAAGTTCTTTGGAAAATTTCCTTCTCACAAATAAAGAAAATATGAAAACTAAATCTAACTATTCGTGGGAAATTTGACGACACTTTCAGATATCTCTATAACTAGATCTCATCAAGCTAAATAATAAGTTTCATAAACTCAATTGTTAACACAGTAACTCCAAGATATCGATCTACTGGCTGTACCAAGCAGGGGATCACATGGTAACACAACCTGTCAATTATGGCTAGAAGAGGTTTTACTGAAATTTTACCCTGAGATGGCTACCAGGCAGGAACACAAAACAAAAAAAAATAATAATTCGTAGTCTAATTTTCCTTAAAGAGTAAATTAAAATATTTTAATTAGAATAGATAATACACTGGTATTAATACACACAAAAGGAAGCATACTAATTAGGAAATATGTGTATTAGTTCACTTTTAACCTTTTCTAGTTATTTATATTCACATATACATAATTTTATCTCGGTAGAGTGGGTTTTATTGCCATATTAATATTTTAAAATTACAATTTTTGAGTCTGTGAATAATAATAAAAGTATTTTAACTGTGAAAATATTTGATGAAGATAGAGGTTTTCACTGTATAAAACCTGGCGATACAAGATCTATGTCTTCAATTTGATTTCCATTCGTTGTTTTGATCTTCACATGTCGACATCATTTAATATGCTCTCCCTAATCTTCAAATTTGAACTGAACTCAAGAATAATTAGAGATGCGGATTTATCGGACATAGAACCAATGCTACTCTTAATCTAAATAACATAATATCAAGTTACAAGTTTCTTAATTCCGAACAATATTATTAAAATTTTCATGAGAATATTTATGATTTCTATTATGAACATAGCCTGGTTAAAAAGCTGTTTTAGAATAGATGTTTTAAATTCATATTTAATACTAAAAAATCGCAAGGGCATTAAGAAATATAAACCATAATATTATAGATATTATTTTTTTTCCTTTTTCTTGATTGATAAATAGTATTCTCACACTGAAATAAGGTGTGTTATATATATTGATATTCTGGATTATTTGATATATTGAATATTTTCTTAAAATAGAATTCTATGAATATATATATACACGTTTTTATTTATGTGCTCGAATACCATGTCACTAAAATTATTCTTAAGTTATTCAATATCTGAGGTTATTACTTTTTTTGGTGGAGACGCTATATTTATATATATATATATATATATTTAGCTCTCAAGGTTTTATGTTCTCGAATAGAAATCACTCTCTAGCTCTTATCGTAAACGACAGCTAAGGTCTCTTGATCACGTATCCGTGATATAATCCGTTATATCCGACCCCATGTTATACTCTTACACCAAAGGTTCTTTTTTCTTTCCACGTTTCCCCAAATATTGAACTATATATTCACTAATATAACTAATAATTTTATGGATCTCACCGTTTGTTTATTGTTTTAGTGATATGCTCTACCTACAACCATAAAATGGCTAGTCAGTTATTCATATCGTGAAACGGTGTTATATATCTGTTTCAGGAGCTATTTTTGAAGTTATTCTCCCAGGATTATCTAGAATTTTTTTCTAGTTCATCAATAAGAGTACCTATTTTGAGTTGAATCGCCTGGAGTTTTGGTATATTTTTAAATATTTCTTCAACAGTGTTAGTGGACTCTTTGAGACTTTGCTGTAAAATTAAGTTGGGACACATTAAAATTTCCAACCATTTTATTATATCTTTTAATTGTATATTATTTATTTTCCAACCAATGCTGTTATTACTTTCCTATTTTCTTCTGGCAATAAAATATTTCGGGGTTGAAGATTAGTTGGACATGTGTTTGAAGATGGTCACTGCTCCCTTTTGAAAGTTTTTAAGTTAATGCTAATGTCATATTTAAAGTTTTTATAAACTATGTTCTAATTGGCAATAATTATTTAATTTCTGAGTTATATTTATATTAGTTTTTTGGTAGAGTTTATTCAGAAAATTGAGTTTCTCTTGCGCGTTGAGATGTAATTATTCATTATATTTATACAGATCATACTTACAAAATCTCTAACAAGTAGCATTGCTTTCAATTTCCTTCGGAGAATTATTTCAAAAATTTCCAAGTAAAAACTAATGTAGTTTCTTTTTTATTCAATCACAAGTCCTATCTTAATAATCCAAATGCTCTTTCATTAGATCTGTATGATTTTGTTCTCATTCTTCTACGAGAATGGGTTCATTTTATTGCCCCTGCTCAAACTAAGGTATTTTTTTTTTAATTTTCGATTGCCCAAATATTCTTATTGTTGAATGAAAAATTGATTCAAATCTTTATACCAGATTTTTTTTATTTATAAGACCTGAAATAAGGCACGAATCTTCAAAATAACCTCCTCCAAATGGTCTTCATTTAGTTGCAATAAAGAATATTCTTCTTTTCCTAGTTTGGTAAATAGTATTTTGTTCTTCGAATTAATCAATAGATATTATTTTTTATTTACTGAGGCAAGGAAATAATTTTAGCAAGAGGTAGAAATTGAATTCGCTATGGCGTGATGGGTTTACTATTAATAAGAGGACCTGAGATTAATGGTTTTATTCGCATATACACAACCCAGCTTGAAATGGTCTTAAAAAATATGGGGGAATAAATGAGAGTCTTTTTAAAGTAACAGAAACTCTGAAAAGGTTTCTCCTGTAAAATATAATTGGTTTCAAAGTTTAACTGCAATGGTGATCTAACATACATAACAGATAGGACAAGAAAAGCTTACCATAAAAATTACAATTATTAAAGAATTATTAATATTCTTCCTGAAATTACTTATCTTAATTCGATTTAATAGGAAATTAAAATTTTCTAAGGTTTCATTCCTATTCTTAATAGAGTTTGTAATCTCATGGTATCAATATGTTTCTTTACCTAAATTTAGCTTCAGTGAGAATTACCAAATAACTATCTAGCAGAAAATAAGTTGAAAAGATTAAAAAAAAAGAAAGTTATCATTATACAAGTAAAAATTCTCTCTCTTGTTTAAGCTTCTCTGTTCATTGTTTAGTCCATTGTGTTTTATTATTATATCAGCAAAATACCCAGGAATGTTCAAAGCATTAGAGAACACTCACTAACCCCACTAAGAACTTTACTAAGAAAAATGTATTCTGTTTTCACCAAGTATAAATACCCTTTTTTAAGATACTCTTTCTCTATTTACTAATATGTAAAAAATGATTGGATCTTGGCTGCGACACCGCACTTTGGAGCCTTTCTTGAGAGAAAAACTGCTGTTGGTAGATATTATTGGAAACTTGAAAAAGGTTATATAGTAAAATCATTCTGAACAGCACAATAGAATCCTACAGTGAGAGTACATTCGATCTAGGATATATATAATATTCTCGATTCTTTTTGTCCAAGCGTTGGACCTTATTAAATAGTTTGTTGTATCTATCTTTTCCAGTATAGAAGGAAATCTTGAGATTAATTATAGAGTTTTGTTTCACAAATTTTACTTTTTATAAAAACGCAAATACTTCTTGGTAAAATTGGGCTGTTATAATTTAGTAATTAAGTGCTATATTACAAGAGAGACAGTAACCCGCGTACCAACTCATAAAGATATCTAGGAAAATAGTACGGTTCCAAGCAGCAAGCATGGAAATAATATGAAACAAAATAAACCCTACCCTCAATTCATCAAAGCTCTCAGTATCAATGGAATACCTTTTATATATCAACATATCATTGGATATATTTTCTACCTATTCTAACCAATTGTTTTCGAGAAAGAAAAACAAGCTGCTTCAATTGCCCAAAATATATTTTACGAATACTATCGAATAAGAAAAAGCAGCTAGCTGTCCGATTCAGACAGATTAATAAATTAAACGGAAACCGCACTTTTAAAGCAAAAAGAGTTGAGAAAATGGAACGACGATTTTCAGGCAATCTTTATAACTTTGCAACGGAGGAGGCAGATCATCGAATGACTCAAATGGGGCAAGAAGAAGAAGCTCGGAAAGAGAGGGAAAGGTAACTTCTTTTGTTAGTCTTGATGTTTCTAGGCAAACGAGAGCTGAAGCAGAAAGAAGACAGATTGAGGAAGCGCAGGCAATGAGGTTGAAATTAGATAAGCAGAGACAAGAGCAACGACAAAAGGAGGAAATGGAGCGATTCCAGAAGGAAAAAGAGCGAAAGAATGAAGAGTTTGCGCAGAAAGTAGCTCAGTTAGATGCCAGCTTGAAGGATTTCGAAGCACAGCAAAGCCAAGTTCTTAATGAAAAACTTATTGCTTCATCAGCAGCTCGAGAAGAAGAAGATGAATTAAGAAAAGGTTTAGAGAAAATCATTCTAGAAGAAAATGAAATTTTAGAAAAAAAACAGGCACAAAATATCCGTTTAAAAAATTATGAAGAACGCGTGAAAAACGAAGTTCAGGTATTTAATCAAAGAGAAGAACATATTAATGCTCAAATTATTAAACTGAAAGCTGAAAGGAAACACGTTCAGATGGAGATGATGAAATTATTGAATGCAAAACCTCCAACTATTGGGTATCCAGGTCAAACCCCAGCTTCATCCTCGCCTTATTTTGCTGCTCCGGGACAGAATACTCCCGCTGTAGCTCCACTTTATGGAAACTCAACTCAAACTGTACCAGCATCTGCTCCTAATTATGGAAATCAAGGGCAGAATGTTCCTCCTTCAGCACCTACTTACACAAGTCCCGTTCAAAATGTTCCTGTACAGACTCCTTTGTACCATAATGCAACGCAAGTTAGATATAATCCGACTCCAACTTATAATCAAGCACCTGTTCAAGCAAATTCTGGTGGATATCTGAATAGTACATATGCCACAAACCAAGGTGGGCAAAGTTCAGCACAAACAAGTTTGGATGAACAATTGGCAACACTACA
Source organism: Labyrinthula sp. Ha (assembly GCA_015227615.1). Lineage (NCBI taxonomy): Eukaryota > Bigyra > Labyrinthulida > Labyrinthulaceae > Labyrinthula > Labyrinthula sp. Ha. Next base: position 142,701 of record JAALGZ010000061.1, read on the forward strand.
GAATTATTTGAATCAAGGAATTCTTACTCCTGGTGAATATGAAGATGCTAAAGCTAAGGCAATTGAAGACAGCAAGAATCAGCAAACAGCTGTTGTACCCACAACAGTATTTTTCCTTTGCTTTACTTATTTTATAGAGTTTTGGTCAACAGCCGAATGCCCAAGTTTCTATTGTTCCAGCAGGATTTCAGCAGCCAGCTCCCGTTCAGAATCAACAAAATGGGGTTCAGGACCAATTAAGACAGTTGGATGAGTTTCTTCAACAAGGGGTTTTGACGCCTGAAGATTACAACGACGCAAAAGCAAAAGTTTTAGAGGATGCGAAGAACTCGGGATCAGGACAGCAGGTATCTAATCCAGGACAGCAGCAAGTTAAGGTTGTAATCCCACAGGGGTTTGCGCCTGGAATGCAGATGCAAATAAATTATGCGGGAAAAGCGTTTGCTGTTGTTGTTCCGCCGAATCATTATCCTGGAATGTCTTTTCACGCGAATGTTCCTTTGTAAGAGTTATTGTTTTGGGTTAGCTATTTTTCTGTAGAGTTAATTTTAATGGTTTCGTATAGTTCTTATATTGATAAAACATCATATGGTATTGGTTCACTAGCTTTGCAATACAGAACTATAAGATTTGATGCTTTAGGTAGCAAAATTAATCTTGGAGATTGTTTTTCTAACCCACCATAACACAAATTTAAGAAAAGCAAGCACACAAATGTTTCCAATTAAGTGTTCTAAAGCAGGTGCGCTATCATAAACATTTTCTTATTTCATGAAAGGTTATTATTATATCTTCTTAAGATTCAAGAATAGTTCTTCTCTTGAAATTAACTCATTATCACTTTGTGCATATAGACCGAAACTCGCAGGTTCTTTAGAATTATCACACGTACGCTTAGTATTCAGCAACGTAGTTTTTGAGCAAAAATTTTAGGTCAGCATTGTTTCTCCAAGTCCTAGAGATTAGCAACAACTCCCGTGGACAAGTTTCATGTCATTCTTAGAGTTAGTTTACAACATGGGCTATATCATCTCTCTTACATTGTTTATATTATCTAAGTGATTTAAGTGCCAGAGTCTTGTGGTAAGATCTATTTTTTCGCGTATATGGATTTGGTTCAAAACATATATGAGGCGTTGATATGCTGGTCCCGGAAATAAGAACACTCTACAGTAAAAAAGTTAATTGTCAGTGAGAAACAAATTAAATGCTTTGGAGGTTTATTTGTGAATCTTGGTTATAATATTATCACTAAACAGAGATTGAATTACCTTCTTAGTTCAACAACAGTAATTGCGATATCCTCGTTTTTCAAGTGCGTAGTTCATGTCTTGAGATATCCTTTTTGGGAAAGTCAATATTTAGAGTAAGAGTGTGATACTAGGAATATTAAGTTCCCCGAATTTTTACTGGAATGCTGATAGCTTCATATCTCTTGATTGAAATTTTCCCCATGTGAACCTTTAGTCAACACCTTGAATCTGATTCGCTAGAATCTGTTGATGGCATTAGTTGATTGGATAGAAAATACACTGCGAAAATTTCTTCAGTCTTTAGATTTTCTAAAGTATTGAGCTAATATAAGTTAAAATTGATAAGAGTTTAATTATTAAGTAGATAATATTTTGCCAGTCCTGTTGAGGCTTTAGAAATTGATTCCGACAAAGAAAATAGTAACAATTGTGATAGATAAGATATTAAAGTTGTTATGGCGATGATTTTTTGTTGCCCTTAAATTCTTTGTGTAAGTAACAGTCTAAGTAGACATCCAGCAATTTTCGTACAAGAATTAACACCCAGAAGGGACGATTCTTATGTTAGAGAGGGATGCATGGTTGTTGGAAGAGAAATCCAAAAACGTTGGGACGTATGTTTCTTGAATTTTCATGGATTTTTTGATAAGTGAATCGATCTAAGGATTAAGTTTATTTGATAGTTATATATGAGTAGTTTCAAGAATGTGATTTTTTAGAATAGGGGAATCTGATTGGATGGTATGCTATGACATGAAGAGCCATAGTAACGAGAAAACAACAGAAATGAGAATAAAAAGGCAAGAGATTTATATACTAAGAAGGATAAGGTTCTGGCTTTACAGAATCAGTGAAACTTTAATATCATAAGCAAAGTGACTCTAAATACACTTGTTGAACCTAAGTAGTCCGAAGTTTTCAATACCGAGCTGATCCACAAGATGGAAATGTTGCTAAGGGTTCAAGTCTTGGTGTTCAGAACTTTGCTCAAGGGTAGGAGGAAGTGGAGCTGATATAACAGTTGAAGAGTAGCGACCTTTTATATATATGTGCATACATTTGTATATCGTGTGTAGTCGCGAACTTATGATCCATGGTTGCAGAAGCTGCGTAGAAGATGAGATTGATAGATCTGTGATCGAGTTCTTTTCCGTGATTTTTTTGAAGGCGAGGGACATTTATTTTAATGCTATATGATTACAGACTAATTTCTACTATATCTTGTGTAGATGTTGAGAATTCCGAATCTATGCTTATTTTTCTTTCTGAATCATCTTCAAGGAGCCAATGCTGTTTTCAGCTACAGTGATTCTTCCCTTAAGTAAGATTAATTGATCACTTTGGTTGAGACTTATTGTAGACAATTTCATGCTTCTGGATAGCTGGTTTATCTGCTTTCTAATACCTTTATCTTACAAGCTTTAACACCCGGAGCAGAATATAATCTTAAAAATGAAGAGCCTTTAATGATACATTCCTCTTTTTCGACGGTGATTTTGTTTTTTTTTTCAAGATTAGTTGCAGCTTTTATAACATTTTTTGTATCATGAATACGGAGAAATGTGTTTTGAAACAGTACATCCAGTTCTTGAAAGTTTCATTCGGAAATATTGCAAAATTATCATGTCATGAATGCGCCCGAGATTTGTTCTTAAATATTGCTTAGTTTGTATTCATTTAAAGATTAACCTCTCTATTATCGCCATTATTGCAGATATTTAATTTTACTTTTTATAGCTTAACCCGGACGCAGCTCTTGTAAATAACAAGATCATTTAAAAACGTCTTTAGTTTCAAAGTACCTGTAACAAAGGTTTTAGGTTAATTTAATGGCTTGCTCCAATACAGGCTGGTAAGGCATTAAAAGGACTTGTATTTTCCTTATAACGAAACTGATTAAATTCATTTTCATTTTATTTATTCTTAGATGTGCCATACGTAAATTCTCTCAAATAAATTGCTAAGGAAGCTGAGTATATTCCATCATTCACAAAACAGACAAAGATCATCTGCAAATGCCATGATACTATTAGAGTAAAAGTTGCATGACTGGGGGGTTCCATTGCAAAAATTTTAATAATTTTTGCTAAGGGTCAATTCCAGACAATTATAAATAATGTTAAACTGAATAAATCACCCTGGAAAATACAACTATTAATGATATATCTGTCGTTTATATATTTCCTAACTATATTTCAACACTGGCGCATTGATAAAAACAGAAGACAATATGTAAAAAATGGATAGTAAATTGGTTTCTCCAAGAGATGCATTGAGAAATGAATGGATCACTGAGTCAAAATTTTGCCTAAAACCCATGAGTGAGCAAAGAAGCTTGCTACTGCTGAGTTGATTTACTGTGCAATCGTCAAGTAGAATGTGTAATTTGTTGTATATTCCAGTAATATTCTTTTAAGTGTAGCTCAAAAAGAAAAATATCTTTTGAACAACATATTAGAGTCTATAATTTATTACCTCTATAAGTGATTTATAGATTTTCTTGAGAAGTAAAATAGATCTTTGGGTACTAAGCAGTTGGCGATTGTCTTCATAAATTAAAAGATTAATTTTTTTAGGGAATTTGACGAGCTCTTTATTGTAAAGCATTTGTGCCCCAACAATAGTTCTTATGTAGTTTATTAAATGTGCTCTTTGGGGTTCGGAATGCTTTTTAAAACTTCATAGGGATTGGAGCCGGGCCTTGAAGCTCTAAGGTTTTGTAGCAGTTTTATACTTACACCTAGCTCCTCATCATTTGTTGAATGAACTTAGGTACTGTATTCGGCTTCAGGTACCAATATCTTTCCATGATTCCTTCATTGTTAAAGGAGTTGATGGTTATCGGTACAAAACTCTATGCACATTATCATTCATTCTATCTCATGTGTTCCAGTGTTGGGAACTTTGTAACTTTGGAAATGATTTCCTCATTTTTCCACCTATCAAATTGGGAAGTTTTTATGCTGAACCAACATTGTTTTTTGTTTAAAAGAAATTTGTTTGAAGAATCTGAACGTGAAATCAATTGATGTAGTCTTTGAGAGTGCTGTTTTAAATCAATTTCTTGACCAGGTTCTTTCCTTTAGCGGTTAGTTTATTCTCGAGTTAGTGGCGTATCTCAAACAGGTTTTCACTTCTGCACAACATTTACTTGAGTAACCTAGGAGCACCTGTTAGATGGTTGCTAGTTTCGACCACTTTAGGAACTAGTATAATCTTTCTTGTATCATAATATCTTGCTCTTCCATCATTCTAGCAATTACACGAAAGTATAACCATTCCTAATTCAAGCTAAAGTCGTATTCTAGCCCAATAAATCTTGAAAGTAGTCAATAGTTTGAAAAAGTCGCCTTAGTTCCAGAAGTTTCGGCTGGTGTAATTAGATGAAGGGACTTTGGTGACTGTACGTAAAACCCTAAGTTTCCAAGGATGATGATCTTAGCTAGTACTGTTATGAACTTGGAAATCAAGTTATTTCTTTATTTAGAACGAGTCTATTTAGATAATTAGTATCGTTTATTTGTTATGACAAAATCTATTGCTGAGCGTCTTACGGAAACCTGATTTTTCATATAGTAAGTAGTATAATTTTTAGGTTTCCTTGTTTCCGATGTGAAATTTTAGTTTAGATTAGCTAAGTCGATCTTCTTTAGAAACTCCTTTAACTATTTTCCATGTCTTCTTGATCTTGCTCTTAAATCGAAAATTCCCTCGTTCGTACATCATTAAACTTTAGTTGTGAGTAAGAGTCACGGAAGATTAAGAGGAAATCCTTCTTTTAGAGATAGACAGATTTTTGAAAGTAAGAAAGGAGTCTATTACAAGGTTTTAGAAGTTTTACAGAGCTCTTTTCGTAGATATTGATATACTATTGCTTTTTGTTTAACTTATTTAACCTAGAGTTCTATCAATATCAAACACGAGTTGAGTGTGTTTTTCCAAGTTTTATTCCTGGAATATTGCTAAAATATTTTTTTCTTTTTGTCTAAGGCTTAACGATTAGACATATCGCTAGCGAACAAATTCAAATAGAATAATTTCGCTTGTGAAGGAATTATGCTGCATTAGTTCCAACTTGCAGCAGTCGAAGGACTGTTACATGGGAAGTAAATGCGTAGATCTCAACCAGTGCAAGGTTACAGATTTGAATGGGATTAATATCCACTCTTGTAATTATCATTGAACTTGTGTCTTCTTGACTAGAGGATGCTGGTTAGTGCTCTGACTTGCATCTCTTGTCATATCGTTTTTCTTGTTTCCAAAATTTTCTCTACCCAAATTATTTTGTGGACGAAAAAACCTAAACAATGAATTTTCCTTTCGGTTCCAATAAAAAATACTACTAAATTACGTTAATGCCATATTGTTATGTATTCACATTCTCAATGTAGCCGTTGCGCTAACGTTGAAATAAACGGAACAACAACTTGAAGATCTGACTTGAAAAAGGAAGACGAGAAAAAGAGGATATGGAAGCAATCGCAATCCACAGGTAATACAATTTTTATTACTGATTGACTAGATTTATCGCTATTCAAAAAGGAGACCTAACCTTTGCTAAAGGAGATAAAATTGTTGTGCTGGAAAAACTTGTATGTTTAATCTCGTGTTCTTAATCTACAGGAAGAAGAAGGATGGTGGTTTGGTAAAACTGAGGATGGAAAACAAGGAATATTCCCTTATAATCGAGTTAAAATAACTGAAAGCCAGCCAAAGGAAAGCCGTAAAATACTGGGTGCAACAGTACACGCTTTAGAATCTGGTTCCTTTGAAATAAACGTAATTCTGGGCTCTAACAAAAGGATAAAACAAGAGAAAGATCTATGGGCTGTAAAGACATTATCTACGGTAGTGAGGTGTAAAATTAGTTTATTAACTCCTGATTGGGCTCTTCATTTACCAGTGAAGAAGAAGTTCTTGCCTGAAAGAGAGGAAAATGTGAATAATATAATTCAGGACGTTTTAAAACAAAAAGAAAATGAGGATACCTTTTTATATTGGTTAGATCCAGCTGAAGCTTCAAAGCATGGAATAGGGGAAACTGAATTAAATCAGTTTATGTCTATGTTCAAAAGATTTAGTACAGCAAGTCCTATGCCCGGAAATGATGGAATACAGTTGGCACAAGTTACCTTTGAGTGGTTTGCAAGAGATAAAGAAGAGATGTCTGCGTTGGTGGGTGAGTTTGTTGAAATTATATCTGTTGATATTGCGTTTAAAGGATGGTCTACGGTAAAAAATGTAGTTGGAAAAGAAGGTTTGATTCCAAGTAATTATTACAATTTGATTGAGGATCACAAGGTTAAAGATGATTTTTTTAAAGGAGGGAATAATCTGTTGCGTCGATTACCTACTCTAAACCCTCCAGAAGAAAAGCTACCGAATCAGAGCACAATGAAATCGCAAACTGATCAAAATTATGAAGTCCAAGAGGATCAAAGAGCCATGAGTTCTATTAAGAATGTTTCAGTAGGAAAACCAAAACCAAGGAAAAGACAAAAATATTTGCGGTTTGCTTTGAATAGTGTTGAAAAGTTTGAAGAACTGTTTGAGACACATTTTGCCATAGATTTTTGGGAAAAAGCTGTTCAAGCACAGTCAGCATCAACTCCAAAGAATATGGATACGGTCACCTTGAATTTTAATGCCTTCATATTTGAACCCCAAAAGCAAAGTATACTTGAATTTCTATCTAGTGATGTACTTTTGGATAATCTAGAGCTAAAAGCTGGAGAAAAAGCTGAAAATACTATTACTAGTGGGAAGCCTTTAGTTTTTCAAGTAGGCACAGATGCAGTGATTGACGGATTAGACAGAGCTGTGAAGATGATGCACGTTGGAGATTCCTTAAGGGTTGTTCTGGGACCGAGATTAGCTTACTCAGACATTGGAGCAAGACCAATTATTCCTCCGAATGCCATTTTGTTGTATGATTTATACCTTGTAGATATTCAGCCGAGAAATGAACTAAAAGTTGCGCTTAGACCAAATGTGCTGCCAATGGGAATTATGAAGTCAGTTATTATGGAAAGGTTACCCAACCATAATGGACAGAAACCAAAAAAGCGAGGAAAACAAAAAGCAACTGTTAGAGAGTTTAAGGGATATTTTAGTTACCCGGAGTTGTTAAAGATAATAGAAAAGCAGGAATTTGATCAATATGGAATATTACCTGGAATCATAGAAGAATATTTACGGAAAGATGAGTTTAAGAAGGTATTTGGAATGACGTTTGAAAAGTTTTCAAAGTTAAGTCCTAAGCAGAAAGATCAGCGCAGAAAGAAGGCGAACTTGTGGTAGTGCTTAAATTGTTAAGTTTATTTTTTTTCTTATATATGTTTTATAAGTTAGAACTTTGAAAAGAATTTTAGACAAAGGTTTTATGTTTCACAGTTTTGTTCTATAATTTTTCTACGTTGCGAAAATATCATGCCAACATTTCCTTATTTGAGTTACTCGTGAAAATTAAATTCAGATTTTTTCCTTCATCTGGACCAATTTGGAAAATTAGAACGTATAACTAAATCTGCAGTATTTTATTTTTCTTTTTCAAATTTTCATGCTTCCTCTATTATTTCATATAGCAGCCCCCACTAAGTGCTCCAAACATGAGGTTTTTTTGGATCTACCACTCCGCTGAAATGATATTTTAGTCTCTTGAGAATAATTAACTATGTCCAATAGGCCAAGGATTGCTGGAGACATAACTTAGAGTTCTAGAGAAAAGGTTATAATTTATATTCATCCATGTCCTCCCTTGTTGTAACTGAAGCTTTACATTTTGTGAATTGAGTTTCGGGTAACCCTTCCTATTTCATATCACATCATGGAGTTGAGCGTTCCTGTGGAAACTTCAAATAAATTGCAGCTTGTTTCAAACACAGGGTTGCGTTGATCTTTAATAATTTATTTTGTTCTCGAACTAAAGTAAAAGCTTGAAGAACATTATGGCACAGGTAAAATTCAGAGACAAGTTGCAAATTTGAAAATTCTGGAGTAAGAAAGACCATGACAATAGGTTTGTTAAATCGAGAAAAATATAATTCGATATTAACTATTATGGAATAAAATTAGAGTCCTAAAGACGAAACATCCTGAGGAGCCTCATTGTGTTCGAACCAAGGGTTGGGGATTTGGTTGGTGAAGCTGTTGGTGTAAATGTTGGCGAGCTAGTTGGTGTAGATGTGGGCACTGCAGTAGGGCTTCCCGTGGGCGTTAATGTTGGTGACTCCGTCGGTGTTTCTGTTGGTGTTGCAGTAGGGGAAGACGTAGGAGCCGCAGTCGGACTGGCAGTAGGAGATCCCGTCGGGCTCGCAGTTGGTGATGTGGTAGGAGATGCTGTTGGACTTACAGTAGGTGAAACAGTTGGACTCATAGTTGGAGATGTAGTTGGTGATGTTGTGGGTGAGACAGTAGGTGAAACAGTTGGACTAACAGTCGGAGATGTAGTTGGTGATGTGGTAGGAGATGCTGTTGGACTTACAGTAGGTGAAACAGTTGGACTCATAGTCGGAGATGTAGTTGGTGATGTTGTGGGAGATGCTGTTGGACTTGCAGTAGGTGAAACAGTTGGACTAACAGTCGGAGATGTAGTTGGTGATGTTGTGGGTGAAACAGTAGGTGAAACAGTTGGACTAACAGTCGGAGATGTAGTTGGTGATGTGGTAGGAGATGCTGTTGGACTTACAGTAGGTGAAACAGTTGGACTCATAGTTGGAGATGTAGTTGGTGATGTTGTAGGAGATGCTGTTGGACTTACAGTAGGTGAAACAGTTGGACTCATAGTTGGAGATGTAGTTGGTGATGTTGTGGGTGAAACAGTTGGACTAACAGTCGGAGATGTAGTTGGCGATGTGGTAGGAGATGCTGTTGGACTTACAGTAGGTGAAACAGTTGGACTCATAGTTGGTGATGTGGTAGGAGATGCTGTTGGACTTACAGTAGGTGAAACAGTTGGACTAATAGTCGGAGATGTAGTTGGTGATGTTGTAGGAGATGCTGTTGGACTTACAGTAGGTGAAACAGTTGGACTCATAGTTGGTGATGTGGTAGGAGATGCTGTTGGACTTACAGTAGGTGAAACAGTTGGACTCATAGTTGGAGATGTAGTTGGTGATGTTGTAGGTGAGACAGTAGGTGAAACAGTAGGTGAAACAGTTGGACTCATAGTTGGAGATGTAGTTGGTGATGTTGTGGGTGAGACAGTAGGTGAAACAGTTGGACTAATAGTCGGAGATGTAGTTGGCGATGTGGTAGGAGATGCTGTTGGACTTACAGTAGGTGAAACAGTTGGACTAACAGTCGGAGATGTAGTTGGCGATGTGGTAGGAGATGCTGTTGGACTTACAGTAGGTGAAACAGTTGGACTCATAGTTGGTGATGTTGTAGGTGAGACAGTAGGTGAAACAGTTGGACTCATAGTTGGAGATGTAGTTGGTGATGTTGTAGGTGAAACAGTAGGTGAAACAGTTGGACTCATAGTTGGAGATGTAGTTGGAGATGTAGTTGGTGATGTTGTAGGTGAGACAGTAGGTGAAACAGTTGGACTCATAGTTGGAGATGTAGTTGGTGATGTTGTGGGTGAAACAGTTGGACTAACAGTCGGAGATGTAGTTGGCGATGTGGTAGGAGATGCTGTTGGACTTACAGTAGGTGAAACAGTTGGACTCATAGTTGGTGATGTGGTAGGAGATGCTGTTGGACTTACAGTAGGTGAAACAGTTGGACTCATAGTTGGAGATGTAGTTGGTGATGTTGTGGGTGAAACAGTAGGTGAAACAGTTGGACTAACAGTCGGAGATGTAGTTGGCGATGTGGTAGGAGATGCTGTTGGACTTACAGTAGGTGAAACAGTTGGACTAACAGTCGGAGATGTAGTTGGCGATGTGGTAGGAGATGCTGTTGGACTTACAGTAGGTGAAACAGTTGGACTCATAGTTGGAGATGTAGTTGGTGATGTTGTGGGTGAAACAGTAGGTGAAACAGTTGGACTAACAGTCGGAGATGTAGTTGGTGATGTGGTAGGAGATGCTGTTGGACTTACAGTAGGTGAAACAGTTGGACTCATAGTTGGAGATGTAGTTGGTGATGTTGTAGGAGATGCTGTTGGACTTACAGTAGGTGAAACAGTTGGACTCATAGTTGGAGATGTAGTTGGTGATGTTGTAGGTGAGACAGTAGGTGAAACAGTTGGACTCATAGTTGGAGATGTAGTTGGTGATGTTGTGGGTGAAACAGTTGGACTAACAGTCGGAGATGTAGTTGGCGATGTGGTAGGAGATGCTGTTGGACTTACAGTAGGTGAAACAGTTGGACTCATAGTTGGAGATGTAGTTGGTGATGTTGTGGGTGAGACAGTAGGTGAAACAGTTGGACTAATAGTCGGAGATGTAGTTGGTGATGTTGTAGGAGATGCTGTTGGACTTACAGTAGGTGAAACAGTTG